>MBPM02000147.1:0-104179 GCA_001695595.3 Plasmopara viticola | reverse complement strand
ACAGCTTTGCTGATACACCTTTTATTGCAGCAGCGTCCGTGGATCTTAATTCGTTCAAACTTAATTGTCGACTTTGGTATGACGATTGACTTGTTTGCGTATTGCTTTTAAAGGACGATAGCACTTTGTTTTGAGCAACTTCATGACACCTTCGGATCAACGCTATTGTATTGCAATTTAAATGTTCGTGAATATGCTAGACACAAAAATGAAACTAAGAGAAGTTAAGGATTAGCATTAAGGGAATACTGCAGCAAAATGGCGGATGGTAGATTGTCAGTACGATCCTATAATTTGGTCCTCTGCTACGATAAAATATAGGAGCGGGAGTGATGAAAGTGGCTTGAATGTGTTGTGGCACCTGCCGGTATCGCGCAGAAGAGAGAAAACAAGCCTGTGTAGCTGCATATAAATGACGGGCCCAAGCTGGCCTCGTGGTCTAGTGGTATGATTCTCGCTTCGGGTGCGAGAGGTCCCGGGTTCGATTCCCGGTGAGGCCGCGACAATTCAAACAGCTTTGCTGATACACCTTTTATTGCAGCAGCGTCCGTCTGTGATCTAATTCGCGTTCAAACTTAATTGTCGACTTTGGTATGACGATTGACTTGTTTGCGTATTGCTTTTAAAGGACGATAGCACTTTGTTTGAGCAAGTTCATGACACCTTCGGATCAACGCTATTGTATTGCAATTTAAATGTTCGTGAATATGCTAGACACAAAAATGAAACTAAGAGAAGTTAAGGATTAGCATTAAGGGAATACTGCAGCAAAATGGCGGATGGTAGATTGTCAGTACGATCCTATAATTTGGTCCTCTGCTACGATAAAATATAGGAGGCGGGAGTGAATGAAGTGGCTTGAGATGTGTTTGTGGCACCTGCCGGATATCGCGCAGAAGAGAGAAAACAAGCCTGTGTAGCTGCATATAAATGACGGGCCCAAGCTGGCCTCGTGGTCTAGTGGTATGATTCTCGCTTCGGGTGCGAGAGGTCCCGGGTTCGATTCCCGGTGAGGCCCAACGATTCAAACAGCTTTGCTGATACACCTTTTATTGCAGCAGCGTCCGTGGATCTTAATTCGTTCAAACTTAATTGTCGACTTTGGTATGACGATTGACTTGTTTGCGTATTGCTTTTAAAGGACGATAGCACTTTGTTTTGAGCAACTTCATGACACCTTCGGATCAACGCTATTGTATTGCAATTTAAATGTTCGTGAATATGCTAGACACAAAAATGAAACTAAGAGAAGTTAAGGATTAGCATTAAGGGAATACTGCAGCAAAATGGCGGATGGTAGATTGTCAGTACGATCCTATAATTTGGTCCTCTGCTACGATAAAATATAGGAGGCGGGAGTGAATGAAGTGGCTTGAGATGTGTTTGTGGCACCTGCCGGATATCGCGCAGAAGAGAGAAAACAAGCCTGTGTAGCTGCATATAAATGACGGGCCCAAGCTGGCCTCGTGGTCTAGTGGTATGATTCTCGCTTCGGGTGCGAGAGGTCCCGGGTTCGATTCCCGGTGAGGCCCCAACGATATTCAAACAGCTTTGCTGATACACCTTTTATTGCAGCAGCGTCAGCGTCCGTGGATCTTAATTCGTTCAAACTTAATTGTCGACTTTGGTATGACGATTGACTTGTTTGCGTATTGCTTTTGAAAGGACGATAGCACTTTGTTTTGAGCAAGTTCATGACACCTTCGGATCAACGCTATTGTATTGCAATTTAAATGTTCGTGAATATGCTAGACACAAAAATGAAACTAAGAGAAGTTAAGGATTAGCATTAAGGGAATACTGCAGCAAAATGGCGGATGGTAGATTGTCAGTACGATCCTATAATTTGGTCCTCTGCTACGATAAAATATAGGAGGCGGAGTGAATGAAGTGGCTTGAGTGATGTGTTTGTGGCACCTGCCGGATATCGCGCAGAAGAGAGAAAACAAGCCTGTGTAGCTGCATATAAATGACGGGCCCAAGCTGGCCTCGTGGTCTTTTTATGATTCTCGCTTCGGGTGCGAGAGGTCCCGGGTTCGATTCCCGGTGAGGCCCACTATTCAAACAGCTTTGCTGATACACCTTTTATTGCAGCAGCGTCCGTGGATCTTAATTCGTTCAAACTTAATTGTCGACTTTGGTATGACGATTGACTTGTTTGCGTATTGCTTTTAAAGGACGATAGCACTTTGTTTTGAGCAACTTCATGACACCTTCGGATCAACGCTATTCGTATTGCAATTTAAAAATCGTGAATGTGATGCTAGACACAAAAATGAAACTAAGAGAAGTTAAGGATTAGCATTAAGGGAATACTGCAGCAAAATGGCGGATGGTAGATTGTCAGTACAATCCTATAATTTGGTCCTCTGCTACGATAAAATATAGGAGGCGGGAGTGAATGAAGTGGCTTGAGATGTGTTTGTGGCACCTGCCGGGTATCGCGCAGCAGAAGAGAAAAACAAGCCTGTGTAGCTGCATATAAATGACGGGCCCAAGCTGGCCTCGTGGTCTAGTGTATGATTCTCGCTTCGGTGTGCGAGAGGTCCCGGGTTCGATTCCCGGTGAGGCCCAACGATTCAAACAGCTTTGCTGATACACCTTTTATTGCAGCAGCGTCCGTGGATCTTAATTCGCTCAAACTTAATTCTCGACTTTGGTATGACGATTGACTTGTTTGCGTATTGCTTTTAAAGGACGATAGCACTTTGTTTTGAGCAACTTCATGACACCTTCGGATCAACGCTATTGTATTGCAATTTAAATGTTCGTGAATATGCTAGACACAAAAATGAAACTAAGAGAAGTTAAGGATTAGCATTAAGGGAATACTGCAGCAAAATGGCGGATGGTAGATTGTCAGTACGAACCTATAATTTGGTCCTCTGCTGCAATAAAATATAGGAGGCGAGAGTGAATGAAATGGCTTGAGATGTGTTTGTGGCACCTGCCGGGTATCGCGCAGAAGAGAGAAAACAAGCCTGTATGTAGCTGCATATAAATGACGGGCCCAAGCTGGCCTCGTGGTCTAGATGTATGATTCTCGCTTCGGGTGCGAGAGGTCCCGGGTTCGATTCCCGGTGAGGCCCAACGATTCAAACAGCTTTGCTGATACACCTTTTATTGCAGCAGCGTCCGTGGATCTTAATTCGTTCAAACTTAATTGTCGACTTTGGTATGACGATTGACTTGTTTGCGTATTGCTTTTAAAGGACGATAGCACTTTGTTTTGAGCAAGTTCATGACACCTTCGGATCAACGCTATTGTATTGCAATTTAAATGTTCGTGAATATGCTAGACACAAAAATGAAACTAAGAGAAGTTAAGGATTAGCATTACAGGAATACTGCAGCGAAATGGCGGATGGTAGATTGTCAGTACGACCTATAATTTGGTCCTCTGCTACGATAAAATATAGAGGCGGGAGTGAATGAAGTGGCTTGAGATGTGTTTGTGGCACCTGCCGGGTATCGCGCAGAAGAGAGAAAACAAGCCTGTGTAGCTGCATATAAATGACGGCCCAAGCTGGCCTCGTGGTCTAGTGGTATGATTCTCGCTTCGGGTGCGAGAGGTCCCGGGTTCGATTCCCGTGAGGCCCAACGATTCAAACAGCTTTGCTGATACACCTTTTATTGCAGCAGCGTCCGTGGATCTTAATTCGTTCAAACTTAATTCTCGACTTTGGTATGACGATTGACTTGTTTGCGTATTGCTTTTAAAGGACGATAGCACTTTGTTTTGAGCAAGTTCATGACACCTTCGGATCAACGCTATTGTATTGCAATTTAAATGTTCGTGAATATGCTAGACACAAAAATGAAACTAAGAGAAGTTAAGGATTAGCATTAAGGGAATACTGCAGCGAAATGGCGGATGGTAGATTGTCAGTACGAACCTATAATTTGGTCCTCTGCTAAAATATATAGGAGGCGGGAGTGAATGAAATGGCTTGAGATGTGTTTGTGGCACCTGCCGGGTATCGCGCAGAAGAGAGAAAACAAGCCTGTGTAGCTGCATATAAATGACGGGCCCAAGCTGGCCTCGTGGTCTAGTGGTATGATTCTCGCTTCGGGTGCGAGAGGTCCCGGGTTCGATTCCCGGTGAGGCCCGACGATTCAAACAGCTTTGCTGATACACCTTTTATTGCAGCAGCGTCCGTGGATCTTAATTCGCTCAAACTTAATTCTCGACTTTGGTATGACGATTGACTTGTTTGCGTATTGCTTTTGAAAGGACGATAGCACTTTGTTTTGAGCAGCTTCATGACACCTTCGGATCAACGCTATTGTATTGCAATTTAAATGTTCGTGAATATGCTAGACACAAAAATGAAACTAAGAGAAGTTAAAGATTAGCATTAAGGGAATACTGCAGCGAAATGGCGGATGGTAGATTGTCAGTACGAACCTATAATTTGGTCCTCTGCTGCGATAAAATATAGGAGGCGGGAGTGAATGAAGTGGCTTGAGATGTGTTTGTGGCACCTGCCGGGTATCGCGCAGAAGAGAGAAAACAAGCCTGTGTAGCTGCATATAAATGACGGGCCCAAGCTGGCCTCGTGGTTTAGTGGTATGATTCTCGCTTCGGGTGCGAGAGGTCCCGGGTTCGATTCCCGGTGAGGCCCCGACTATTCAAACAGCTTTGCTGATACACCTTTTATTGCAGCAGCGTCCGTGGATCTTAATTCGTTCAAACTTTATTGTCGACTTTGGTATGACGATTGACTTGTTTGCGTATTGCTTTTGAAAGGACGATAGCACTTTGTTTTGAGCAAGTTCATGACACCTTCGGATCAACGCTATTGTATTGCAATTTAAATGTTCGTGAATATGCTAGACACAAAAATGAAACTAAGAGAAGTTAAGGATTAGCATTACGGGAATACTGCAGCAAAATGGCGGATGGTAGATTGTCAGTACGAACCTATAATTTGGTCCTCTGCTACGATAAAATATAGGAGGCGGGAGTGAATGAAATGGCTTGAGATGTGATTGTGGCACCTGCCGGGTATCGCGCAGAAGAGAGAAAACAAGCCTGTGTAGCTGCATATAAATGACGGGCCCAAGCTGGCCTCGTGGTCTAGTGGTATGATTCTCGCTTCGGGTGCGAGAGGTCCCGGGTTCGATTCCCGGTGAGGCCCGACTATTCAAACAGCTTTGCTGATACACCTTTTATTGCAGCAGCGTCCGTGGATCTTAATTCGCTCAAACTTAATTCTCGACTTTGGTATGACGATTGACTTGTTTGCGTATTGCTTTTAAAGGACGATAGCACTTTGTTTTGAGCAACTTCATGACACCTTCGGATCAACGCTATTGTATTGCAATTTAAATGTTCGTGAATATGCTAGACACAAAAATGAAACTAAGAGAAGTTAAGGATTAGCATTAAGGGAATACTGCAGCGAAATGGCGGATGGTAGATTGTCAGTACGAACCTATAATTTGGTCCTCTGCTACGATAAAATATAGGAGGCGGAGTGAATGAAGTGGCTTGAGATGTGTTTGTGGCACCTGCCGGTATATCGCGCAGAAGAGAGAAAACAAGCCTGTGTAGCTGCATATAAATGACGGGCCCAAGCTGGCCTCGTGGTCTAGTGGTATGATTCTCGCTTCGGGTGCGAGAGGTCCCGGGTTCGATTCCCGGTGAGGCCCGACTATTCAAACAGCTTTGCTGATACACCTTTTATTGCAGCAGCGTCCGTGGATCTTAATTCGCTCAAACTTAATTCTCGACTTTGGTATGACGATTGACTTGTTTGCGTATTGCTTTTAAAGGACGATAGCACTTTGTTTTGAGCAAGTTCATGACACCTTCGGATCAACGCTATTGTATTGCAATTTAAATGTTCGTGAATATGCTAGACACAAAAATGAAACTAAGAGAAGTTAGAGATTAGCATTAAGGGAATACTGCAGCAAAATGGCGGATGGTAGATTGTCAGTACGAGCCTATAATTTGGTCCTCTGCTACGATAAAATATAGGAGGCGGGAGTGAATGAAGAAGTGGCTTGAGATGTGTTTGTGGCACCTGCCGGGTATCGCGCAGAAGAGAGAAAACAAGTCTGTGTAGCTGCATATAAATGACGGGCCCAAGCTGGCCTCGTGATCGAGTGGTATGATTCTCGCTTCGGGTGCGAGAGGTCCCGGGTTCGATTCCCGGTGAGGCAACGATTCAAACAGCTTTGCTGATACACCTTTTATTGCAGCAGCGTCCGTGGATCTTAATTCGCTCAAACTTAATTCTCGACTTTGGTATGACGATTGACTTGTTTGCGTATTGCTTTTAAAGGACGATAGCACTTTGTTTTGAGCAAGTTCATGACACCTTCGGATCAACGCTATTGTATTGCAATTTAAATGTTCGTGAATATGCTAGACACAAAAATGAAACTAAGAGAAGTTAAGGATTAGCATTAAGGGAGTACTGCAGCGAAATGGCGGATGGTAGATTGTCAGTACGAGCCTATAATTTGGTCCTCTGCTACGATAAAATATAGGAGGCGGGAGTGAATGAAGTGGCTTGAGATGTGTTTGTGGCACCTGCCGGGTATCGCGCAGAAGAGAGAAAACAAGCCTGTGTACCTGCATATAAATGACGGGCCCAAGCTGGCCTCGTGGTCTAGTGGTATGATTCTCGCTTCGGGTGCGAGAGGTCCCGGGTTCGATTCCCGGTGAGGCCCGACTATTCAAACAGCTTTGCTGATACACCTTTTATTGCAGCAGCGTCCGTGGATCTTAATTCGTTCAAACTTAATTCTCGACTTTGGTATGACGATTGACTTGTTTGCGTATTGCTTTTGAAAGGACGATAGCACTTTGTTTTGAGCAACTTCATGACACCTTCGGATCAACGCTATTGTATTGCAATTTAAATGTTCGTGAATATGCTAGACACAAAAATGAAACTAAGAGAAGTTAAGGATTAGCATTAAGGGAATACTGCAGCGAAATGGCGGATGGTAGATTGTCAGTACGAACCTATAATTTGGTCCTCTGCTACGATAAAATATAGGAGGCGGGAGTGAATGAAGTGGCTTGAGATGTGTTTGTGGCACCTGCCGGGTATCGCGCAGAAGAGAGAAAACAAGCCTGTGTAGCTGCATATAAATGACGGGCCCAAGCTGGCCTCGTGGTCTAGTGGTATGATTCTCGCTTCGGGTGCGAGAGGTCCCGGGTTCGATTCCCGGTGAGGCCCGACTATTCAAACAGCTTTGCTGATACACCTTTTATTTGCAGCAGCGTCCGTGGATCTTAATTCGTTCAAACTTAATTGTCGACTTTGGTATGACGATTGACTTGTTTGCGTATTGCTTTTGAAAGGACGATAGCACTTTGTTTTGAGCAAGTTCATGACACCTTCGGATCAACGCTATTGTATTGCAATTTAAATGTTCGTGAATATGCTAGACACAAAAATGAAACTAAGAGAAGTTAAGGATTAGCATTAAGGGAATACTGCAGCGAAATGGCGGATGGTAGATTGTCAGTACGACCTATAATTTGGTCCTCTGCTACGATAAAATATAGGAGGCGGGAGTGAATGAAGTGGCTTGAGATGTGTTTGTGGCACCTGCCGGGTATCGCGCAGAAGAGAGAAAACAAGCCTGTGTAGCTGCATATAAATGACGGGCCCAAGCTGGCCTCGTGGTCTAGTGGTATGATTCTCGCTTCGGGTGCGAGAGGTCCCGGGTTCGATTCCCGGTGAGGCCCGACTATTCAAACAGCTTTGCTGATACACCTTTTATTGCAGCAGCGTCCGTGGATCTTAATTCGTTCAAACTTAATTCTCGACTTTGGTATGACGATTGACTTGTTTGCGTATTGCTTTTGAAAGGACGATAGCACTTTGTTTTGAGCAAGTTCATGACACCTTCGGATCAACGCTATTGTATTGCAATTTAAATGTTCGTGAATATGCTAGACACAAAAATGAAACTAAGAGAAGTTAAGGATTAGCATTAAGGGAATACTGCAGCAAAATGGCGGATGGTAGATTGTCAGTACGAACCTATAATTTGGTCCTCTGCTACGATAAAATATAGGAGGCGGGAGTGAATGAAGTGGCTTGAGATGTGTTTGTGGCACCTGGGTATCGCGCAGAAGAGAGAAAACAAGCCTGTGTAGCTGCATATAAATGACGGGCCCAAGCTGGCCTCGTGGTCTAGTGGTATGATTCTCGCTTCGGGTGCGAGAGGTCCCGGGTTCGATTCCCGGTGAGGCCCAACGATTCAAACAGCTTTGCTGATACACCTTTTATTGCAGGTGGATCTTAATTCGCTCAAACTTAATTGTCGACTTTGGTATGACGATTGACTTGTTTGCGTATTGCTTTTGAAAGGACGATAGCACTTTGTTTTGAGCAAGTTCATGACACCTTCGGATCAACGCTATTGTATTGCAATTTAAATGTTCGTGAATATGCTAGACACAAAAATGAAACTAAGAGAAGTTAAGGATTAGCATTAAGGGAATACTGCAGCGAAATGGCGGATGGTAGATTGTCAGTACGAACCTATAATTTGGTCCTCTGCTGCAATAAAATATAGGAGGCGAGAGTGAATGAGTGGCTTGAGATGTGTTTGTGGCACCTGCCGGGTATCGCGCAGAAGAGAGAAAACAAGCCTGTGTAGCTGCATATAAATGACGGGCCCAAGCTGGCCTCGTGGTCTAGTGGTATGATTCTCGCTTCGGGTGCGAGAGGTCCCGGGTTCGATTCCCGGTGAGGCCCAACGATTCAAACAGCTTTGCTGATACACCTTTTATTGCAGCAGCGTCCGTGGATCTTAATTCGTTCAAACTTAATTGTCGACTTTGGTATGACGATTGACTTGTTTGCGTATTGCTTTTAAAGGACGATAGCACTTTGTTTTGAGCAACTTCATGACACCTTCGGATCAACGCTATTGTATTGCAATTTAAATGTTCGTGAATATGCTAGACACAAAAATGAAACTAAGAGAAGTTAAGGATTAGCATTAAGGGAATACTGCAGCGAAATGGCGGATGGTAGATTGTCAGTACGAACCTATAATTTGGTCCTCTGCTGAATAAAATATAGGAGGCGGGAGTGAATGAATGGCTTGAGATGTGTTTGTGGCACCTGCCGGTATCGCGCAGAAGAGAGAAAACAAGCCTGTGTAGCTGCATATAAATGACGGGCCCAAGCTGGCCTCGTGGTCTAGTGGTATGATTCTCGCTTCGGGTGCGAGAGGTCCCGGGTTCGATTCCCGGTGAGGCCCGACTATTCAAACAGCTTTGCTGATACACCTTTTATTGCAGCAGCGTCCGTGGATCTTAATTCGTTCAAACTTAATTCTCGACTTTGGTATGACGATTGACTTGTTTGCGTATTGCTTTTAAAGGACGATAGCACTTTGTTTTGAGCAAGTTCATGACACCTTCGGATCAACGCTATTGTATTGCAATTTAAATGTTCGTGAATATGCTAGACACAAAAATGAAACTAAGAGAAGTTAAGGATTAGCATTAAGGGAATACTGCAGCGAAATGGCGGATGGTAGATTGTCAGTACGAACCTATAATTTGGTCCTCTGCTACGATAAAATATAGGAGGCGGAGTGAATGAAGTGGCTTGAGATGTGTTTGTGGCACCTGCCGGGTATCGCGCAGAAGAGAGAAAACAAGCCTGTGTAGCTGCATATAAATGACGGGCCCAAGCTGGCCTCGTGGTCTAGTGGTATGATTCTCGCTTCGGGTGCGAGAGGTCCCGGGTTCGATTCCCGGTGAGGCCCAACGATTCAAACAGCTTTGCTGATACACCTTTTATTGCAGCAGCGTCCGTGGATCTTAATTCGTTCAAACTTAATTGTCGACTTTGGTATGACGATTGACTTGTTTGCGTATTGCTTTTGACGATAGCACTTTGTTTTGAGCAACTTCATGACACCTTCGGATCAACGCTATTGTATTGCAATTTAAATGTTCGTGAATATGCTAGACACAAAAATGAAACTAAGAGAAGTTAAGGATTAGCATTAAGGGAATACTGCAGCGAAATGGCGGATGGTAGATTGTCAGTACGACCTATAATTTGGTCCTCTGCTACGATAAAATATAGGAGGCGGGAGTGAATGAAGTGGCTTGAGATGTGTTTGTGGCACCTGCCGGGTATCGCGCAGAAGAGAGAAAACAAGCCTGTGTAGCTGCATATAAATGACGGGCCCAAGCTGGCCTCGTGGTCTAGTGGTATGATTCTCGCTTCGGGTGCGAGAGGTCCCGGGTTCGATTCCCGGTGAGGCCCAACGATTCAAACAGCTTTGCTGATACACCTTTTATTGCAGCAGCGTCCGTGGATCTTAATTCGTTCAAACTTAATTCTCGACTTTGGTATGACGATTGACTTGTTTGCGTATTGCTTTTGAAAGGACGATAGCACTTTGTTTTGAGCAAGTTCATGACACCTTCGGATCAACGCTATTGTATTGCAATTTAAATGTTCGTGAATATGCTAGACACAAAAATGAAACTAAGAGAAGTTAAGGATTAGCATTAAGGGAATACTGCAGCGAAATGGCGGATGGTAGATTGTCAGTACGAACCTATAATTTGGTCCTCTGCTACGATAAAATATAGGAGGCGGGAGTGAATGAAATGGCTTGAGATGTGATTGTGGCACCTGCCGGGTATCGCGCAGAAGAGAGAAAACAAGCCTGTGTAGCTGCATATAAATGACGGGCCCAAGCTGGCCTCGTGGTCTAGTGGTATGATTCTCGCTTCGGGTGCGAGAGGTCCCGGGTTCGATTCCCGGTGAGGCCCGACTATTCAAACAGCTTTGCTGATACACCTTTTATTGCAGCAGCGTCCGTGGATCTTAATTCGCTCAAACTTAATTCTCGACTTTGGTATGACGATTGACTTGTTTGCGTATTGCTTTTGAAAGGACGATAGCACTTTGTTTTGAGCAAGTTCATGACACCTTCGGATCAACGCTATTGTATTGCAATTTAAATGTTCGTGAATATGCTAGACACAAAAATGAAACTAAGAGAAGTTAAGGATTAGCATTAAGGGAATACTGCAGCGAAATGGCGGATGGTAGATTGTCAGTACGAACCTATAATTTGGTCCTCTGCTACGATAAAATATAGGAGGCGGGAGTGAATGAAGTGGCTTGAGATGTGTTTGTGGCACCTGCCGGGTATCGCGCAGAAGAGAGAAAACAAGCCTGTGTAGCTGCATATAAATGACGGGCCCAAGCTGGCCTCGTGGTCTAGTGGTATGATTCTCGCTTCGGGTGCGAGAGGTCCCGGGTTCGATTCCCGGTGAGGCCCGACTATTCAAACAGCTTTGCTGATACACCTTTTATTGCAGCAGCGTCCGTGGATCTTAATTCGCTCAAACTTAATTGTCGACTTTGGTATGACGATTGACTTGTTTGCGTATTGCTTTTGAAAGGACGATAGCACTTTGTTTTGAGCAAGTTCATGACACCTTCGGATCAACGCTATTGTATTGCAATTTAAATGTTCGTGAATATGCTAGACACAAAAATGAAACTAAGAGAAGTTAAGGATTAGCATTAAGGGAATACTGCAGCGAAATGGCGGATGGTAGATTGTCAGTACGAACCTATAATTTGGTCCTCTGCTACGATAAAATATAGGAGGCGGGAGTGAATGAAGTGGCTTGAGATGTGATTGTGGCACCTGCCGGGTATCGCGCAGAAGAGAGAAAACAAGCCTGTGTAGCTGCATATAAATGACGGGCCCAAGCTGGCCTCGTGGTCTAGTGGTATGATTCTCGCTTCGGGTGCGAGAGGTCCCGGGTTCGATTCCCGGTGAGGCCCGACTATTCAAACAGCTTTGCTGATACACCTTTTATTGCAGCAGCGTCCGTGGATCTTAATTCGCTCAAACTTAATTGTCGACTTTGGTATGACGATTGACTTGTTTGCGTATTGCTTTTGAAAGGACGATAGCACTTTGTTTTGAGCAACTTCATGACACCTTCGGATCAACGCTATTGTATTGCAATTTAAATGTTCGTGAATATGCTAGACACAAAAATGAAACTAAGAGAAGTTAGAGATTAGCATTAAGGGAATACTGCAGCGAAATGGCGGATGGTAGATTGTCAGTACGAACCTATAATTTGGTCCTCTGCTACGATAAAATATAGGAGGCGGGAGTGAATGAATGGCTTGAGATGTGTTTGTGGCACCTGCCGGGTATCGCGCAGAAGAGAGAAAACAAGCCTGTGTAGCTGCATATAAATGACGGGCCCAAGCTGGCCTCGTGGTCTAGTGGTATGATTCTCGCTTCGGGTGCGAGAGGTCCCGGGTTCGATTCCCGGTGAGGCCCGACTATTCAAACAGCTTTGCTGATACACCTTTTATTGCAGCAGCGTCCGTGGATCTTAATTCGTTCAAACTTAATTGTCGACTTTGGTATGACGATTGACTTGTTTGCGTATTGCTTTTGAAAGGACGATAGCACTTTGTTTTGAGCAAGTTCATGACACCTTCGGATCAACGCTATTGTATTGCAATTTAAATGTTCGTGAATATGCTAGACACAAAAATGAAACTAAGAGAAGTTAAGGATTAGCATTAAGGGAATACTGCAGCGAAATGGCGGATGGTAGATTGTCAGTACGAACCTATAATTTGGTCCTCTGCTACGATAAAATATAGGAGGCGGGAGTGAATGAAATGGCTTGAGATGTGTTTGTGGCACCTGCCGGGTATCGCGCAGAAGAGAGAAAACAAGCCTGTGTAGCTGCATATAAATGACGGGCCCAAGCTGGCCTCGTGGTCTAGTGGTATGATTCTCGCTTCGGGTGCGAGAGGTCCCGGGTTCGATTCCCGGTGAGGCCCGACTATTCAAACAGCTTTGCTGATACACCTTTTATTGCAGCAGCGTCCGTGGATCTTAATTCGCTCAAACTTAATTGTCGACTTTGGTATGACGATTGACTTGTTTGCGTATTGCTTTTGAAAGGACGATAGCACTTTGTTTTGAGCAAGTTCATGACACCTTCGGATCAACGCTATTGTATTGCAATTTAAATGTTCGTGAATATGCTAGACACAAAAATGAAACTAAGAGAAGTTAAGGATTAGCATTAAGGGAATACTGCAGCGAAATGGCGGATGGTAGATTGTCAGTACGAACCTATAATTTGGTCCTCTGCTACGATAAAATAAAAGAGGCGGGAGTGAATGAATGGCTTGAGATGTGTTTGTGGCACCTGCCGGGTATCGCGCAGAAGAGAGAAAACAAGCCTGTGTAGCTGCATATAAATGACGGGCCCAAGCTGGCCTCGTGGTCTAGTGGTATGATTCTCGCTTCGGGTGCGAGAGGTCCCGGGTTCGATTCCCGGTGAGGCCCGACTATTCAAACAGCTTTGCTGATACACCTTTTATTGCAGCAGCGTCCGTGGATCTTAATTCTCAAACTTAATTCTCGACTTTGGTATGACGATTGACTTGTTTGCGTATTGCTTTTGAAAGGACGATAGCACTTTGTTTTGAGCAAGTTCATGACACCTTCGGATCAACGCTATTGTATTGCAATTTAAATGTTCGTGAATATGCTAGACACGAAACTAAGAGAAGTAAAAGATTAGCATTAAGGGAATACTGCAGCGAAATGGCGGATGGTAGATTGTCAGTACGAACCTATAATTTGGTCCTCTGCTACGATAAAATATAGGAGGCGGGAGTGAATGAAGTGGCTTGAGATGTGTTGTGGCACCTGCCGGGTATCGCGCAGAAGAGAGAAAACAAGCCTGTGTAGCTGCATATAAATGACGGGCCCAAGCTGGCCTCGTGGTCTAGTGGTATGATTCTCGCTTCGGGTGCGAGAGGTCCCGGGTTCGATTCCCGGTGAGGCCCGACTATTCAAACAGCTTTGCTGATACACCTTTTATTGCAGCAGCGTCCGTGGATCTTAATTCGCTCAAACTTAATTGTCGACTTTGGTATGACGATTGACTTGTTTGCGTATTGCTTTTGAAAGGACGATAGCACTTTGTTTTGAGCAAGTTCATGACACCTTCGGATCAACGCTATTGTATTGCAATTTAAATGTTCGTGAATATGCTAGACACAAAAATGAAACTAAGAGAAGTTAAGGATTAGCATTAAGGGAATACTGCAGCGAAATGGCGGATGGTAGATTGTCAGTACGAACCTATAATTTGGTCCTCTGCTACGATAAAATATAGGAGGCGGGAGTGAATGAAGTGGCTTGAGATGTGTTTGTGGCACCTGCCGGGTATCGCGCAGAAGAGAGAAAACAAGCCTGTGTAGCTGCATATAAATGACGGGCCCAAGCTGGCCTCGTGGTCTAGTGGTATGATTCTCGCTTCGGGTGCGAGAGGTCCCGGGTTCGATTCCCGGTGAGGCCCGACTATTCAAACAGCTTTGCTGATACACCTTTTATTGCAGCAGCGTCCGTGGATCTTAATTCGCTCAAACTTAATTGTCGACTTTGGTATGACGATTGACTTGTTTGCGTATTGCTTTTGAAAGGACGATAGCACTTTGTTTTGAGCAAGTTCATGACACCTTCGGATCAACGCTATTGTATTGCAATTTAAATGTTCGTGAATATGCTAGACACAAAAATGAAACTAAGAGAAGTTAAGGATTAGCATTAAGGGAATACTGCAGCAAAATGGCGGATGGTAGATTGTCAGTACGAACCTATAATTTGGTCCTCTGCTACGATAAAATATAGGAGGCGGGAGTGAATGAAGTGGCTTGAGATGTGTTTGTGGCACCTGCCGGGTATCGCGCAGAAGAGAGAAAACAAGCCTGTGTAGCTGCATATAAATGACGGGCCCAAGCTGGCCTCGTGGTCTAGTGGTATGATTCTCGCTTCGGGTGCGAGAGGTCCCGGGTTCGATTCCCGGTGAGGCCCGACTATTCAAACAGCTTTGCTGATACACCTTTTATTGCAGCAGCGTCCGTGGATCTTAATTCGCTCAAACTTAATTGTCGACTTTGGTATGACGATTGACTTGTTTGCGTATTGCTTTTGAAAGGACGATAGCACTTTGTTTTGAGCAACTTCATGACACCTTCGGATCAACGCTATCGTATTGCAATTTAAATGTTCGTGAACATGCTAGACACAAAAAAGAAACTAAGAGAAGTTGAAGATTAGCATTAAGGGAATACTGCAGCGAAAATGGCGGATGGTAGATTGTCAGTACGAACCTATAATTTGGTCCTCTGCTACGATAAAATATAGGAGGCGGGAGTGAATGAATGGCTTGAGATGTGATTGTGGCACCTGCCGGGTATCGCGCAGAAGAGAGAAAACAAGCCTGTGTAGCTGCATATAAATGACGGGCCCAAGCTGGCCTCGTGGTCTAGTGGTATGATTCTCGCTTCGGGTGCGAGAGGTCCCGGGTTCGATTCCCGGTGAGGCCCGACTATTCAAACAGCTTTGCTGATACACCTTTTATTGCAGCAGCGTCCGTGGATCTTAATTCGCTCAAACTTAATTGTCGACTTTGGTATGACGATTGACTTGTTTGCGTATTGCTTTTGAAAGGACGATAGCACTTTGTTTTGAGCAAGTTCATGACACCTTCGGATCAACGCTATTGTATTGCAATTTAAATGTTCGTGAATATGCTAGACACAAAAATGAAACTAAGAGAAGTTAAGGATTAGCATTAAGGGAATACTGCAGCGAAATGGCGGATGGTAGATTGTCAGTACGAACCTATAATTTGGTCCTCTGCTGCGATAAAATATAGGAGGCGGGAGTGAATGAAATGGCTTGAGATGTGATTGTGGCACCTGCCGGGTATCGCGCAGAAGAGAGAAAACAAGCCTGTGTAGCTGCATATAAATGACGGGCCCAAGCTGGCCTCGTGGTCTAGTGGTATGATTCTCGCTTCGGGTGCGAGAGGTCCCGGGTTCGATTCCCGGTGAGGCCCGACTATTCAAACAGCTTTGCTGATACACCTTTTATTGCAGCAGCGTCCGTGGATCTTAATTCGCTCAAACTTAATTGTCGACTTTGGTATGACGATTGACTTGTTTGCGTATTGCTTTTGAAAGGACGATAGCACTTTGTTTTGAGCAAGTTCATGACACCTTCGGATCAACGCTATTGTATTGCAATTTAAATGTTCGTGAATATGCTAGACACAAAAATGAAACTAAGAGAAGTTAAGGATTAGCATTAAGGGAATACTGCAGCGAAATGGCGGATGGTAGATTGTCAGTACGAACCTATAATTTGGTCCTCTGCTACGATAAAATATAGGAGGCGGGAGTGAATGAAGTGGCTTGAGATGTGTTTGTGGCACCTGCCGGGTATCGCGCAGAAGAGAGAAAACAAGCCTGTGTAGCTGCATATAAATGACGGGCCCAAGCTGGCCTCGTGGTCTAGTGGTATGATTCTCGCTTCGGGTGCGAGAGGTCCCGGGTTCGATTCCCGGTGAGGCCCGACTATTCAAACAGCTTTGCTGATACACCTTTTATTGCAGCAGCGTCCGTGGATCTTAATTCGCTCAAACTTAATTGTCGACTTTGGTATGACGATTGACTTGTTTGCGTATTGCTTTTGAAAGGACGATAGCACTTTGTTTTGAGCAAGTTCATGACACCTTCGGATCAACGCTATTGTATTGCAATTTAAATGTTCGTGAATATGCTAGACACAAAAATGAAACTAAGAGAAGTTAAGGATTAGCATTAAGGGAATACTGCAGCAAAATGGCGGATGGTAGATTGTCAGTACGAACCTATAATTTGGTCCTCTGCTACGATAAAATATAGGAGGCGGGAGTGAATGAAGTGGCTTGAGATGTGTTTGTGGCACCTGCCGGGTATCGCGCAGAAGAGAGAAAACAAGCCTGTGTAGCTGCATATAAATGACGGGCCCAAGCTGGCCTCGTGGTCTAGTGGTATGATTCTCGCTTCGGGTGCGAGAGGTCCCGGGTTCGATTCCCGGTGAGGCCCGACTATTCAAACAGCTTTGCTGATACACCTTTTATTGCAGCAGCGTCCGTGGATCTTAATTCGCTCAAACTTAATTGTCGACTTTGGTATGACGATTGACTTGTTTGCGTATTGCTTTTGAAAGGACGATAGCACTTTGTTTTGAGCAACTTCATGACACCTTCGGATCAACGCTATTGTATTGCAATTTAAATGTTCGTGAATATGCTAGACACAAAAATGAAACTAAGAGAAGTTAGAGATTAGCATTAAGGGAATACTGCAGCGAAATGGCGGATGGTAGATTGTCAGTACGAACCTATAATTTGGTCCTCTGCTACGATAAAATATAGGAGGCGGGAGTGAATGAAATGGCTTGAGATGTGATTGTGGCACCTGCCGGGTATCGCGCAGAAGAGAGAAAACAAGCCTGTGTAGCTGCATATAAATGACGGGCCCAAGCTGGCCTCGTGGTCTAGTGGTATGATTCTCGCTTCGGGTGCGAGAGGTCCCGGGTTCGATTCCCGGTGAGGCCCGACTATTCAAACAGCTTTGCTGATACACCTTTTATTGCAGCAGCGTCCGTGGATCTTAATTCGTTCAAACTTAATTGTCGACTTTGGTATGACGATTGACTTGTTTGCGTATTGCTTTTGAAAGGACGATAGCACTTTGTTTTGAGCAACTTCATGACACCTTCGGATCAACGCTATTGTATTGCAATTTAAATGTTCGTGAATATGCTAGACACAAAAATGAAACTAAGAGAAGTTAAAGATTACATTAAGGGAATACTGCAGCGAAATGGCGGATGGTAGATTGTCAGTACGAACCTATAATTTGGTCCTCTGCTGCGATAAAATATAGGAGGCGGGAGTGAATGAAATGGCTTGAGATGTGTTTGTGGCACCTGCCGGGTATCGCGCAGAAGAGAGAAAACAAGCCTGTGTAGCTGCATATAAATGACGGGCCCAAGCTGGCCTCGTGGTCTAGTGGTATGATTCTCGCTTCGGGTGCGAGAGGTCCCGGGTTCGATTCCCGGTGAGGCCCGACTATTCAAACAGCTTTGCTGATACACCTTTTATTGCAGCAGCGTCCGTGGATCTTAATTCGCTCAAACTTAATTGTCGACTTTGGTATGACGATTGACTTGTTTGCGTATTGCTTTTGAAAGGACGATAGCACTTTGTTTTGAGCAACTTCATGACACCTTCGGATCAACGCTATTGTATTGCAATTTAAATGTTCGTGAATATGCTAGACACAAAAATGAAACTAAGAGAAGTTAAGATTAGCATTAAGGGAATACTGCAGCAAAATGGCGGATGGTAGATTGTCAGTACGAACCTATAATTTGGTCCTCTGCTACGATAAAATATAGGAGGCGGGAGTGAATGAAATGGCTTGAGATGTGTTTGTGGCACCTGCCGGGTATCGCGCAGAAGAGAGAAAACAAGCCTGTGTAGCTGCATATAAATGACGGGCCCAAGCTGGCCTCGTGGTCTAGTGGTATGATTCTCGCTTCGGGTGCGAGAGGTCCCGGGTTCGATTCCCGGTGAGGCCCGACTATTCAAACAGCTTTGCTGATACACCTTTTATTGCAGCAGCGTCCGTGGATCTTAATTCGCTCAAACTTAATTGTCGACTTTGGTATGACGATTGACTTGTTTGCGTATTGCTTTTGAAAGGACGATAGCACTTTGTTTTGAGCAAGTTCATGACACCTTCGGATCAACGCTATTGTATTGCAATTTAAATGTTCGTGAATATGCTAGACACAAAAATGAAACTAAGAGAAGTTAAGGATTAGCATTAAGGGAATACTGCAGCAAAATGGCGGATGGTAGATTGTCAGTACGAACCTATAATTTGGTCCTCTGCTACGATAAAATATAGGAGGCGGGAGTGAATGAAATGGCTTGAGATGTGTTTGTGGCACCTGCCGGGTATCGCGCAGAAGAGAGAAAACAAGCCTGTGTAGCTGCATATAAATGACGGGCCCAAGCTGGCCTCGTGGTCTAGTGGTATGATTCTCGCTTCGGGTGCGAGAGGTCCCGGGTTCGATTCCCGGTGAGGCCCAACGATTCAAACAGCTTTGCTGATACACCTTTTATTGCAGCAGCGTCCGTGGATCTTAATTCGTTCAAACTTAATTGTCGACTTTGGTATGACGATTGACTTGTTTGCGTATTGCTTTTGAAAGGACGATAGCACTTTGTTTTGAGCAAGTTCATGACACCTTCGGATCAACGCTATTGTATTGCAATTTAAATGTTCGTGAATATGCTAGACACGAAACTAAGAGAAGTTAAAGATTAGCATTAAGGGAATACTGCAGCGAAATGGCGGATGGTAGATTGTCAGTACGAACCTATAATTTGGTCCTCTGCTACGATAAAATATAGGAGGCGGAGTGAATGAAATGGCTTGAGATGTGTTTGTGGCACCTGCCGGGTATCGCGCAGAAGAGAGAAAACAAGCCTGTGTAGCTGCATATAAATGACGGGCCCAAGCTGGCCTCGTGGTCTAGTGGTATGATTCTCGCTTCGGGTGCGAGAGGTCCCGGGTTCGATTCCCGGTGAGGCCCGACTATTCAAACAGCTTTGCTGATACACCTTTTATTGCAGCAGCGTCCGTGGATCTTAATTCGTTCAAACTTAATTGTCGACTTTGGTATGACGATTGACTTGTTTGCGTATTGCTTTTGAAAGGACGATAGCACTTTGTTTTGAGCAACTTCATGACACCTTCGGATCAACGCTATTGTATTGCAATTTAAATGTTCGTGAATATGCTAGACACAAAATGAAACTAAGAGAAGTTAAGGATTAGCATTACGGGAATACTGCAGCAAAATGGCGGATGGTAGATTGTCAGTACGAACCTATAATTTGGTCCTCTGCTACGATAAAATATAGGAGGCGGGAGTGAATGAAATGGCTTGAGATGTGTTTGTGGCACCTGCCGGGTATCGCGCAGAAGAGAGAAAACAAGCCTGTGTAGCTGCATATAAATGACGGGCCCAAGCTGGCCTCGTGGTCTAGTGGTATGATTCTCGCTTCGGGTGCGAGAGGTCCCGGGTTCGATTCCCGGTGAGGCCCGACTATTCAAACAGCTTTGCTGATACACCTTTTATTGCAGCAGCGTCCGTGGATCTTAATTCGCTCAAACTTAATTGTCGACTTTGGTATGACGATTGACTTGTTTGCGTATTGCTTTTGAAAGGACGATAGCACTTTGTTTTGAGCAACTTCATGACACCTTCGGATCAACGCTATTGTATTGCAATTTAAATGTTCGTGAATATGCTAGACACAAAAATGAAACTAAGAGAAGTTAAGATTAGCATTAAGGGAATACTGCAGCAAAATGGCGGATGGTAGATTGTCAGTACGAACCTATAATTTGGTCCTCTGCTACGATAAAATATAGGAGGCGGGAGTGAATGAAATGGCTTGAGATGTGTTTGTGGCACCTGCCGGGTATCGCGCAGAAGAGAGAAAACAAGCCTGTGTACCTGCATATAAATGACGGGCCCAAGCTGGCCTCGTGGTCTAGTGGTATGATTCTCGCTTCGGGTGCGAGAGGTCCCGGGTTCGATTCCCGGTGAGGCCCGACTATTCAAACAGCTTTGCTGATACACCTTTTATTGCAGCAGCGTCCGTGGATCTTAATTCGCTCAAACTTAATTGTCGACTTTGGTATGACGATTGACTTGTTTGCGTATTGCTTTTGAAAGGACGATAGCACTTTGTTTTGAGCAACTTCATGACACCTTCGGATCAACGCTATTGTATTGCAATTTAAATGTTCGTGAATATGCTAGACACAAAAATGAAACTAAGAGAAGTTAAGGATTAGCATTAAGGGAATACTGCAGCGAAATGGCGGATGGTAGATTGTCAGTACGAACCTATGATTTGGTCCTCTGCTACGATAAAATATAGGAGGCGGGAGTGAATGAAGTGGCTTGAGATGTGTTTGTGGCACCTGCCGGGTATCGCGCAGAAGAGAGAAAACAAGCCTGTGTAGCTGCATATAAATGACGGGCCCAAGCTGGCCTCGTGGTCTAGTGGTATGATTCTCGCTTCGGGTGCGAGAGGTCCCGGGTTCGATTCCCGGTGAGGCCCGACTATTCAAACAGCTTTGCTGATACACCTTTTATTGCAGCAGCGTCCGTGGATCTTAATTCGCTCAAACTTAATTGTCGACTTTGGTATGACGATTGACTTGTTTGCGTATTGCTTTTGAAAGGACGATAGCACTTTGTTTTGAGCAACTTCATGACACCTTCGAATCAACGCTATTGTATTGCAATTTAAATGTTCGTGAATATGCTAGACACAAAAATGAAACGAAGAGAAGTTAAAGATTAGCATTAAGGGAATACTGCAGCGAAAAGGCGGATGGTAGATTGTCAGTACGAACCTATAATTTAGTCCTCTGCTACGATAAAATATAGGAGGCGGGAGTGAATGAAATGGCTTGAGATGTGATTGTGGCACCTGCCGGGTATCGCGCAGAAGAGAGAAAACAAGCCTGTGTAGCTGCATATAAATGACGGGCCCAAGCTGGCCTCGTGGTCTAGTGGTATGATTCTCGCTTCGGGTGCGAGAGGTCCCGGGTTCGATTCCCGGTGAGGCCCGACTATTCAAACAGCTTTGCTGATACACCTTTTATTGCAGCAGCGTCCGTGGATCTTAATTCGCTCAAACTTAATTGTCGACTTTGGTATGACGATTGACTTGTTTGCGTATTGCTTTTGAAAGGACATCAGCACTTTGTTTTGAGCAACTTCATGACACCTTCGAATCAACGCTATTGTATTGCAATTTAAATGTTCGTGAATATGCTAGACACAAAATTGAAACTAAGAGAAGTTAAGGATTAGCATCAAGGGAATACTGCAGCGAAATGGCGGATGGTAGATTGTCAGTACGAATCTATAATTTGGTCCTCTGCTGCGATAAAATATAGGAGGCGGGAGTGAATGAAATGGCTTGAGATGTGATTGTGGCACCTGCCGGGTATCGCGCAGAAGAGAGAAAACAAGCCTGTGTAGCTGCATATAAATGACGGGCCCAAGCTGGCCTCGTGGTCTAGTGGTATGATTCTCGCTTCGGGTGCGAGAGGTCCCGGGTTCGATTCCCGGTGAGGCCCGACTATTCAAACAGCTTTGCTGATACACCTTTTATTGCAGCAGCGTCCGTGGATCTTAATTCGCTCAAACTTAATTGTCGACCTTGGTATGACGATTGACGTGTTTGCGTATAGCTTTTGAAAGGACGATAGCGCTTTGTTTTGAGCAACTTCATGACACCTTTGGATCAACGCTATTGGATTGCAATTTAAATGTTCGTGAATATGCTAGACACAAAAATGAAATTCATAGAAGTTAAGGATTAGTTTCACGGGAATACAGCAGCGAAATGGCGGACGGTGGATTGTCAGTACTTACCTGAAATTTGGCGCTCTACTGCAAAGAAATTAGGAGGCGGGAGTGAACGAAATGACTTGAAATGTGATTGTGGCTCTGCTGTGTTTCGCGCGATGTCTTACGTCGAAAGGAAACAAGCCTGGGTAGCTGCTGCTTCATTGCTGCGTAAGCTGACGTCGTGGTTTAGCGGTATGATTCTAGCTTCGGGTGCGAGAGATCTCGGATTCGATTCCCGGTGAGAATCCTTCTATGCAAACAGTTTTGCTGATGCACCTTTTATTGCGGCAGCGTCCGTGGATCTTAATTCTTTCAAACTTAACTGTCGACTTTGGTATGATGCTTTTTCCAGCTTCTCCCATCTTACAAAAGCGACTTGCGGAGAAATGGTTAAAAAATTTGGTTGGATTTGCCCATCATACTGATTAGTGTTGCTGGTTGAAAATCAATTTTCAACCCATTTCCAATCACGGAAGAGCGTATCAGCTGGAGCTGGTTTGGCGGAGTACCTAAAAGCAGATATATCGGAAGCAAAAGACATAGTTTGTGCGATTATATTGATGTTGATTATACTATACTTGCCGAAAATATGAAGCACCATGAGCGAAACACGAATTATTGATTTGTCGAATGCGACGGATGATCAACTCATGAAATTGGCCAATACTCTTGGTGTCAAAAAACATCAAATTGATTTCCAACAGAAGTCAGAAAACAGCAAACACTATCGCATAAGCAATATGAGCATTTCTATGATCGGCGGTCAACACTGGGTGGCAGTCTCAATTAGAGAAAAGGCTTACTTCGATTTTCTAGGATTATAGAGACCTCGTTTGAACCCAAATGATTGTTTCTACCACAAAATCGGCATTCAAAATCCACGATTCGGACACTTTGGATAGTATAGTGTTCTGTGGCTTTATTCTGCAACGCAATTAATTGGGTAAGTTCTTCAAGCATTTCAACGATCAACTTCCTTGATATACACACAGCAATGGATGTTGAATATATGGATTCGCACGAGTCGGAACCAATTCGCATTGATGGGTACTACTACTTGTTGTCGGCTCCTTTACCGAAGGCAGAAGTCAAACTTACGTCACAGCCTACCCGAGATGATTATGATCGCACCACTCTGAACAGTTCTCCAGCCAAGGTGTATTTGTTGAAAATACCTTGTCTTGCGCAGTTGCGTGCTAATTATTAGTAGGATCAAAACTTGTCTATGATGTCACACTCTGAAGCGCTTCAGCGGAAGTTTAAAACAGCTGATTGCGTCGCTCGTGTAGTCAAGAGCAATTGCACCATGAAAGACCATGACGGTTGTTCGACTAAAAGAGAAATTTAAACCAAAAAACGAAGAAGTAGCATGTGCTGCTTTCAAGTATAAATGCATGGCGCACAAATCTTACACGCACGACTCAAAGGCAATTTACACCCCCCGTGGGGCTCGAACCCACGACCACTGGCTTAAAAGGCCAGCGCTTTACAAACTGAGCTAGACGGGTAAGCCCAGAAGAATCACAAGCTGCCGAGCCTCGTCGAGTGGGTATGCTTAGGTCTGTAGCCCCACAACAAGCTGATCAAATAAATGACGGTACACTTAAACAGCTCGGTAAAGGTTATCAGAACTGTCCGAGGTTACCGCCATACCCACACCGCTACACACATTTATGCATGGCAAAACGATTGTAAGAGTCGCAGAACGTGTTCCGAGCCAAAGGCGCCGTCATGGCCGAATAAACATTGGTGTGATAATCGGTTGTCAGTCCAGGGCTATAGGCCTAATGCCTTTTGGTCGTCGAAACCCCACGTCTCAAAGGCACTGCATAAGCGACGGTGTACCCTCTCTTGCCAGCGTTATACGCATGAATATTCCCAGGTCAAATATTTTAAACAACTCGGGAGTGAGTTTGGTGCGGCTGTTGATTTGTCGGGTGCTCTCGGGCATCTGCAGGTCTCTAACGAGCCTCACCCTCGACGCGACGGTCTCCAGCACCAGGCCAAACCCCCTTCCACGCCCTTAACCGCGCCAACCGCATTCGGATTGGCTCCTTTAATGTAAATTCTCTAGGTTCGAAGCGCAAGAAGCACGTAACACTCCCTGCGTAAATGAATTGTACTTACAAGCTGAATGTTGCTCGTTAGGTCCTGCTCATGTGATATGAACGTCACGCATTTAGTGCGCTAGGGTCGTCATTTTGCAACTACGCGTTTTCGTTTTTCGTCCGGATACATCTTTTTCTAATCCCAGCAACTTTCCAAAATCAGCAATCCTGCCCTATAATGACTCACTTCAGTAAGAATCGGACCAAGCCAGCGGTCTGGAGAAAATGGAATTTCATTATATCAAGTAGCGATGAGACGCCACGCATTGAGCAGTTTTAAATGATTGCGATAAAAGCCGCAATGTTCTCATTAGGTTCTATACCCAAATATTGAATTTTTATGTCGCCACAACATTTTGACACCTTTTCTAGCTTTGCAGCAGCTACACCAGCTGCGCTCTTTACACGACAACGCGCGCACACTCTAGAGTCCATAAAAATGTCATTCCAGAGGCTCAAGTGATGCAATTAGTACCGGGAAGGAGGACGGCGAGTGAAGTCACGCGATTGTAAATCGCGCCCACGCTGCTGAGGCGCGCCTCGGTTTCTGAACGATCGGTCACGATCTCCTGCTGATAGTGAGCCTCTTTCACGATTTCGGCTGCGATCACGACTCCGATCTCTTGGACGAAGTGGCATCTGCACGTTCCAAACACCTGGATTAGCACCAGGACCATGCAGAGAACCAAGACCAGGGCCGGGATTAGGACCGTTGCCAACAGGTAACTGATAGGCTTTTGAAAAGGATATGCGCATATGCGAGTCGGGGTACCCCATGTTGTCAAGCCGCAATAAAGCCGTGATAGCTTCATCAATGGATCCCATTTCAACCAGCGCCATTTTGGAGTTATTCTGCAAGAAATGAAAATTTTTCACGAAGCCAAATTGCGCGAAGTGATCGACAAGAGCATTTTGATTGCGCTGCAGTTCCATCGGTATTCCTGAAATGTGAAGCAGCGGGCAAGGAGAAACCGCTTCTTCTGGACTGCGCCGTCGATAGCGGTGAAGCGGCGATCCCGAAAAGTCCAAAGTATTTTCAATTTCGAAGCGGTCCGCATCGGCGTGCGGCATCGAAACACTGCTGTGCTTTGAGTAGTCTACCCGCAACTTTTTCCCATAGACATAAACGCCATCCAAGTGGTCCAATGCTGATGTTGACTGAAAAAGATCAATTCGTGTGAGTACGTGCTACGTAATGCATTATGGCTAAGGTCGCAAGTCACCGAAATTTGACTTACGTGAACTTCATTGACAAATTGGATCAGAGCTGTGTCTCGCTTACGAAACATGATCTTGATGCGGAGGACATCACCAAAGCAGCCAAAAAGCGTAAAGAGTCGGTGTGGACTCTGCCATATAACAAACGTTAGTGCAACAGAGTACGTATATCGATGCGCCTAAACTTACCACCAGTTCGCTATCAATATTACTGCATATTAAGGCAGGCGACGGTCTGGTATCACCTCGTATCGCACGTCCTGTCGAATGAACAGGTAATTCACGTCCACCCCGTGCATCACGTGATCCACCCATATGCGAAGGACGCTCATCAAAACGTGGCATGTCTACAGGTCCGCGATAATCGAGCTCATCGTTGCGTGCCGGTGGATTGCTATATAGGCTATCCCGAGAAGCATCTCTTTGATCAGAAGGAACAGAGATCTTTGGCTCATTCTCACTGTAGGTTTCTCCTCGACCTGGGCCTGGCGGAAGATTGGGATTGGTGTAGTCGCGGGATCGGTCGTCATTGTAACGAACGCGAAGCTCTGGATGGCGTGAAAACACAATGCTGAGTTGGTTACAGCCTGTGTAAATATCACGTCCATCCAACGCGGATTGAGCGGCTTGGGCTTGATCTACTGACTCCATTTGCACGAGCGCTTTGAACTCATTGTCTTTCCAAAACGTTACGATCTTTTGCACATTGCCAAACTTTTGAAACACCTTCGTTTAAGATGTAAATTTGTCAGTAATAACACAAACATGTACATAACGCCACTTGTTCTTTTATTACCTGTTGCAACACGTCAACTGTGACGTCGTACTCGATCTTCGACACAGATACCATTAGAATTTGGTTTGGTTGGCCAATGCCACGACGAGGCCCCTCATGCTGGATTACACCGAATTGACCTAGATTCAATAAACGTATAGCAAAAGGTCAATGCTCAAAACACGTAGCGTGGTAACATTACGATACCTCCATCTCCTACGTATACAGGTGGGTTATGTTGCGGCGCGTATTGCATGGGTTGAAATTGTTGATGTTCGGGAGCACCGGGCAATTGCTGTTGTTGTTGGTAAGAGGGTAAGCCCAAATCATGCTCCGATTGCACAGTAATTGCATCACGATTGCTAAACTCGAAAAAGATTTTCTTGCCGCGAATTTGTGCGTCGCGCGTCTGGTAAAATGTGACAAGATTAGAGGCCGAGCTAACGTCTGGCAGTTGCACGAATGCTTGGCGCTTCTGAGAGATCATAAGGCATTTTTCAACAACTGCGAACGGACAGCAGAGCGCAAGCAGTTCGCTCTCCAGACAGTCAGGGGGTAGTCCGCAGACGAATACGACCTATGTGGTAGCAAGAAGGGTAAGGACAGAGAAAGTGAGCAAGCAGGTGGAGCAGTAGAAGGAGTATCCAAGGTCCAAGTATAGGACTAAGTTTAGACAGTCAAGAAGTTACCCGCGATGCCGTCTGCGAGCTGCGGAGACGCTTTAATGGGTCAAAATTGTCGACAATCTCGAGCTGGCGCTTCATGCTACCATTCAAAACCATCAGCGACAAAGCAGAGGCAGTAGTAGAGGTATATCCTCGACGGGAGAAAGAACAAGATCACAGAAGAGGACACGCGACTGCAGAAGGTGAGAAGCAACCGTGTAAGCCAATACGAGGAAAACAGGATTGATTGCTTGTCAATATATGGGTGAGCTACTCACTGGGCCGACGTATCTGTACAACGTACAACAGCAGCACTTTGTATACCGCAGTTAGTTAATACAGGGTTCTAGCATGTTCGTGCCTTGAAAAGCCATTGTGATGCTTACCCGCTGAACTACTTGCTTGAAATTAGTGGAGTAATGGGAATCCATGAATTAATTTAAGTAGATCCCTCTACAAGGACGCTTGTAGCGATGGGTAATACTAGCCCTTACACACAAACAGAGGTATAATCTGTTTTTGTCGTAGAAATGGTATCGAGAATTAGTATTACAGCTAAAATCCGAGAGGTTTATGCATATCAAGTGGTTATTGTGGCCCTTGTGTACTGCTCAAATAGGCTCAACGTTCTTAATTTCACATTTAGACTTCTCTCTACCAGCAGTGTTCCAGCTCATCTTAAAGTAAGTTGTAATGATTGCTGCTCATCTGGTCCTTCATGTACCGTGAATGAAGCGTGCTTTTCCGATTAAATGCAAAAGCCAGATTTTATCTTGGGTGTCAGTCGATGATTGGCTGGCTCTGTTTCAGTTTCCTTAATTTCGAGTCTATTTTTAGCAAAATCGTTTGGGAAATTCTCCCTCACTTACGAATCGCGCCCCACAGAGCAGAGCCAGGGAAACATTGAAGCAAATATGGGTATGGCTTTCTCGCGCGTGTTCGAGCGCCTGTTTGGCAAGAAGGAGATGCGCATTCTTATGGTTGGTCTCGATGCTGCTGGTAAAACCACCATCCTGTACAAACTTAAGCTGGGCGAGGTGGTGACAACCATCCCTACTATTGGTACGTTATCCCGGGTTGTAGATATTGCGTGAGACACCTCGACACTCCACCGTTTGAACTGATCTTTCCTCGAACGGGAGATGCTAAGACGCGATTAGCTGAGCCAGTCTCGTCTTCTCTATTTACTCATGTTTTAATAAACGCTCTGTTCTAACAAGCCTTAATATTCGATGCAAATAGGGTTTAACGTGGAAACAGTGGAATACAAAAACATTAGTTTTACAGTGTGGGATGTGGGCGGTCAGGACAAAATTCGTCCGCTTTGGCGCCATTATTACCAGAATACACAAGGCTTAATATTTGTGGTTGATTCGAATGATCGCGATCGTGTGGACGCGGCTCGTGATGAGCTGCATCGTATGCTGAACGAGGATGAGTTGCGGGACTCTGTACTATTAGTTTTTGCCAACAAGCAAGATCTGCCGAATGCAATGAGTGCTGCTGAGATGACGGATAAGCTGGGTCTGCACAGTCTTCGCCACCGCCAGTGGTTTATTCAGGCGTGTTGTGCGACTACGGGTGATGGATTGTACGAGGGCCTAGACTGGCTTTCTGCAACACTGCAAAAGTCAAAGTAAACATTCCGCGCTCGACGTACCCAATGCGTTGGCCGGTAGTGGGAGGATATAGACGACTGTATAGCATGGGTAGTAATCGCTGCTATAATTTTGCTATTTACAAATCATTAACGCAGTTCTCTCCTAAGTTATGGCCGAAAAGTTGTTTTAAATCGAAGCAATAAGAAGGCTTATTATAGATCCAGCTCAAAGGGAGAATGGATAAAATATACCTTTTTCAAATTGAATGGAAAAATATTAAATGAAAAAAATCTACCTACGAAGTTAAAAAAATTATTGAAAAAAAATATATATATATATATACCTAGCTCACTAAAGAAAGTATACTATGCTGCGCATTACTGGTGCATCGACGCTTGTTGTGTCCCCCTTGACCACAGCTGCCGCATCAGAAGCACTTTTTGGCGCGTCAATTTCTAATGTAGCATGATGTGATTTAATTCGCTTCTCTTTGGGTTCCTTTGGACGGATTTGGTTGAAGATGCTCTCTCTTTACCAATTCACCTTTTGTCACAAATGGCCTCACTTCGAGTGTTTCATCGTAGGCAAGTAGATACGTTTTGATTGACCACATATCCCAAACAACAACTCTGCACGTGCTGATATGAGGTGTCAACATGGAGCATTCATATTTTCACATAACCGCATGTGAAGATACCACTGGTACTGTATACCCCAACAGCATACTCCATTGGCTTGTTTGTTCCAATTTGAACCGACATAACAAACGATGTAGTCGAACTTAATTATTCTTGAATTGTTTTCACATTTTTAACATTGAAGTGATGCAACTGGTAGCATAAGACGTGACCACACCCCATTGCTTGGTCTGTCCAGCAAATTCGAGCCACTTTGTAACAAGTGGATTTGAACCCGCGCCGCCTCTCTGTTTGCATTGCATCCCTTTAAAAAACTGTAGGCGGTAAAATCACTCTTTAAAGGTATAAATTCTCTACTTTTCATTTTTTACATGTATCTTTTTTGCCATTGTTGCAATTGCTAAGTATTTTTTTCCATTTAATTTGAAAAAATATGTAATTTACCCATCGTCCCTTAATAAAACGTTGACTTTCAATCCCGAGTGCAACAATGATACATCCACATGAGCAATCCGTAGTAGACGTTGACCTGACGTAGATATATACAGCATGTGCGGGAAA
Organism: Plasmopara viticola; assembly: GCA_001695595.3. NCBI lineage: Eukaryota > Oomycota > Peronosporomycetes > Peronosporales > Peronosporaceae > Plasmopara > Plasmopara viticola. Next base: position 74,251 of record MBPM02000147.1, on the reverse strand, counting down.
CGTGTACATATGTTAGCAGTCCAACTTCTCAGAAGCTGGCCTTCCATTAAAGCGGAACCATGGAACAACGGCAAAGGCACTTCATACCGGTTGTGCTTAAAATTTTTGCTCTAGATGCGATATTCGCTGGTAAAATATGGTTATCGGTCTATAAACTGCAAATGTCTATCCTTTTAAAATCAGTCGTTTGAGGCACGTCTCCTTTGCGCAAAGGACTGCGTTACATTATGTAGTCCGTCAACCGGGACCCTCTAAAAGGTTTCCAAATGATGCTTCTGCATCTGTCGGATGCGCAATCCGCACTGCTCGAAAGCCCTCTAGCTTTTATGGGACGAAGAAGGCGGCTGTAATTGCTGCTACGCTGCCAAGAGGCTGAACGCGTCCCGGCATTCGAGCTCTACGAAAAGGGCTTATGCCTTAGGGTCTACGGAGCTAGAGCTCCGGTGCTCCATTAGTAGCACCTTTGGGTTATTTGTACTTGTTAGTATTGAAGCGTTATTAAGCAAAAACATTGTCTGCATATATGACTGCGGCACGTAATGGCATATGATCGGATCCTGCTCCAAACAGGGTCGAAGTAGTGGAACTTTGTATTGATCAAAGGTTTTGCAGTGTCGCAGAAGCCGCGCCCTCAGAGCTAAGGTAACGCTTTTCACCAGTGTAGACGATTCGTCTTGCTGGGATGAAGTCTTTATAATGAATGTAAAGCCATAAGCACTAATCCTATAATGCTTGGCAGCTTTCGGAGAGGGTATATAACTGGTGGACTGGTGGCTGTGCCTGCAAGTGTGCAAGATGATGAATACTATCTAGAGTTTATTTTAAATTCGCTGCGTCGATAGTTAGTAACAATTTATCAAAACGAGTTGATTGATTCCCCAAGCAAAAGCAAACAAAATAAGTCCACTTAAATTCGGTAGATTGATGGGAGTAGTTAAATACATTCCTAAAGACAAAATAGATCTGGCTGTGAAATTTGAGGATTTGTAACCGAGTCATCAATTGCCTTTAACGTGAACAAATCTGAATTAATACTAGACTTACGGCAGCTAAAGAAGCACGAGTCTTTGACTGATGAGTTGGGCAAGACCACAAACGCTTGCCTCCTGATATGTCGTTAGTGAGTCATGTTGCCAACCTTTTTGTGCGTGCGATTTTTTTACACGCCCTCGACAATATGGGATGTATTGAAGATTCTTTAAACTCCCCGAAGGTAAATGTGATGTGAAGCCTTTATTGGCGGATTACCGAGCTCCGCTGGCAGTAACGTTCCGCCACCGATTTCGTGTCACAAAGAGATACAACGAGTCCGTATATATCTTTAGTCTTCACGTAAATTGTGATGTATCTGGCGTAGCCCTTTGCTTAGATGAAGCGTGAGTTTAGCACTCTGACCTTTGTTTCGAGAATTGGTATTAGTCGAAATCGCCATCTACGCGGCCCAAAGAGTTCGTGTCCCCAAGACCTACTATGGCGTTTGCATTTGTAAACGTGAGTTGAGTTTTATCAAGATCTTTGAGAAAAGTCTGATGGGCAGTTACTTACAATTACCAATAAGCATTGAAACTCCTACTAATATGCACCAACCAGTGATCATAAGACCATGTACTACTTTTTTTCATCTTCTCAGCCCTAAAATCCGCCTTATTATGTCGATTCAAGCAGAATATGACTAAAACCTCACCATATGGATACCACCGACTAGGGTACACACACTGGTTTGTTGTAGCCCCGAAGAGCTTTCTACCGACAAGCATTTGGACTCCTAGAGACCATACAAATCACAACTTTTCTTCGAGAAGACGTCACCGGTGTGACTTATACCGCCTGTTAGGGGCCTGCACAACAATCTAGTGAGCATCAAAGCTCATTTCACTACGATGAGCCCAGATAAAGCACCCCCTTGCTGTCTTCACCTAGTGTAGACACAAGCCACTCTCACAATGTTTGCGCAGCAAAGGACATCTCAACGCAAGTACACCAACCCTGTTGGATGACGATAAGGCTGCTTATAAAGCACGCTCGCGCTACGCGTGTCGGTCACTCTCTATTCAAAGCAAACAAGACCCGCCACCCTCAATAAGAGAGCGTAAAGAGGGTTATTGGTCCCATCAACGATGCTGAGCCAACCAAAACTTGGACCTTAACCTTTAATCGAGCCCTACATGTACTACTCTCACCAGACGCGTGACTAAGCGTTAATCACTTCGTGCTCACGGGCAGCCACTGTACTTGTTGCGCATTACAAGCATTCTATGTCCATTTTCCGATTGAATTTTCGCGCCCAATGAGCCTATGCTCATACCTAAAGCCCCCGATGAGGCGCAAGAAAATGAGGCACAGTCAAAACGAATTACGCACCGCTTAATTTTCAATTTGCGAGCAGACCACAAGATTGTGCTTGACGAACCTGCTTTGAGAAATAAATAAGGTGACGTTGGCATTCGACCCCGTACACTCAGCTTTTAGAGACGATGGCACATAAATTCTTGGAAAAATCTAGGCTCACAGCCTGCTTAGCTACTAAAAGAGCTAATGATCACACCTATAGTGCTCACATCTTATAAAATGCCAGATGAGTATTTAACACAAGGGTATAAAGAGTTTCTTTTTGTTCGTATTTCGTGATAGCTTCAACAACGTCGATGAATGGGTGGAGCGGTACGAGCTGGCTGGGCTAAGATTTAAAATGGTGGTCTTAAGACGACAATTTTTCCAAAAGCTCATAGCCCACGCTTTTCTTGTAAGCTTTTACGAAATCAGAGGCTTTGAAGGCTCTGGTGTTTCTTTCGATGTAATTTTTACACAAAAACTCGAATTCAGATTCTGCCTAGTGACACTTCGCTGCGCTAAGTGTATGGGTAAGAGCCTTTCAATTACTGGCGACGTGCTAAGGTCATCGACGAGGACATTAAATAACTCGAAAAAATTCTAACTTTTGGAAAAAAACAGTAAAGCCTTTCACGTCACGTCAGCGGGCAGCTCACTTGCCCTCCACGTGGCGTTGCATGCAAGCGATAAAGAACAAAATGGAAACTAATCCGTGCATTTTTACTGTCAAATTTACTGCGGTATAGCTGCTCAAGCTATCGAGCCCAGCAGCTACCTTGCCCAGTCATCTATCACATGACCGACGTATCCTTAAAGGATACGTCTGCATTTACCTGGCGTAGCAGCAGAACAGTACCCTTCTCATGGCTGCATTGGTATACGGACTGAAATTATTAAATTTCGAGCTCTTGTGATTTGAGATCCGTAGTCAGTATCAGTCTGGAGAGATTTTATTTTGTAATTGCATAAACTTTCAGACAAAAAGTAAATATAACTAAACCTTCAAGTATGCAGTACTCAGCCACACCTCATTTACAAAAAAACTGCCCACCGCAAATGCAAATTTTCTGCGCACGCGAACACATGCATGTAAAGCCACCTTCGTCGTCTATGGAGGCGCTAAAACCTGAAGAACAATAGATCACTCTTAAAATTCGTTTCGAATAATGCGTTTTATTAGTGAACAAGCAAAAAGTATACGAGTGCCGGGCTGCCCATAGTGGCAGAAGTAGAAGTCTTTTACTCAAATCGACCAACATGAGTGCATTTTGACAGCAGTGTGCGATATGAATTCTGTCGTGGTTAGGTTGTGGTATCGTGATGTATGTGCAGCCTTTTTTATCTTTAATACCGATACTGTCGATGTTACAATAAATAATGCCAAGAAGTTCCTGGTGCATGTATTTCACCTGGAGCATTTGGCGTAGATCTCTGCTATCCACCCGGAAGCGGCAGGTTTTCAAGGAAGGTTTCAAATGCAATCGTATCGTTGATTTTCTGCTGTGCTTAATGATCCAAACGGCACACTCCTACACAGCACTGCGAGTCAACACTTGACCACCATAAAAATCTAGAGTATGACTTTTCACTACCCGATTAATCACTGTGGATCGCAAATGGGCTTGGCGAGCCCCGTAAGCAAAAATATAATACACTGCCCATGATAAAGGATGCTTACAATCGTCGACTTTGAAAGTAAAGACGGTGCATGCTGACAGTAATGGACATGCATCTCTTACTTCTCCAATTTTTTAGTAAGTGCACCATAGGATGGTGAGTGGATGAACAATGTATAATTTAATCTTTAAAGGCTGTGACCATTGGTGTTTGACGAGAATTTTTTTCGGAGAGACTTCCTGTGAGCTGTGTAAGTGCGGCGTGTGATATCTAAGCCATTGCTGTAGCCGACGCATACCTTGTTTATATGAGGTCAAGAGCCGTTTTTTACGAACCTTCACATTTCGGTCTCAGCCATTTGCAGGCTCTTCATTAGAATAATTACAATATTGCACAAACGCAGCAAGTTCTTCTGTTTTGCAATTTTTTTACCGCAAGGTTACCACTACTAGCCATAGCCGATTAATTTCCTTGGACAAACTTTTATCCAAGGTTATAGGTTATCAGCCACAGAAGAGCCAACACTTGGAGACAGCTCAGAGCTCTTTGCAAGGCACCTAGCGAGGAGGATACTCTCTACAGCAAAAGCATCCAACCTACGGAGCTACTAGCCTATTTAAAATAATTGGCGACGATAATTTAAGGGAAAGATACTTGTGTCCTTAACAAATATGTCGTTAAAGGAACTGGTTCAAGAGTTGTCTTTTGTATCGCCACGCCTCAGATCTTGTCGAGGTAAGTTGACTATGCAACTTCTTGATTTCCTGTTGCAAAGACTGCATATTTTCTTCCTTCATTCCTGCATTGTCGCTAATACACAGTGAACCACCTTTTTTAAGCACTAACGTGCGTTGGTGCCATCGATGAAAAAAAGACGCTGCTCGCTTTACCTTTTAAACCCCATACAAAAAATATAAGTACAGAATTTATTTCGACTTTTCAAGTACGCACCGTGATTTGGATCAAAACGTGACGTATTCTCTCCACGGCAATCAGGCGATTACAACATACAAGAGCTTGCATTTGAGAAGTACGAGCTTGAAGCTGTCGGACCTGATCTCGCCACTTGTTAAAATAGCTCAGCTTTCTGCGTGATGTAAAGTGCAACATAATGCGGTGCATACATTGCACAGACCTAAGTCGCATCATCCCAACATTTAAAGATTGCAGTTTCCAACGACAAAAATGCTCCCTAGTCGCTTGATTTTGCTTTGCATGACGAATAAGAAGTGATTTTTTTAAAGCTTCAAACCGGCGAGTGCGAACATGCTCCAGCTGCATTCGTACGAGCACTTCGTCTAGAGTTCCAATCGGAAAATCAATTTCGACATGTCCACGAGAACAGCGTACTTCCTTTCCAAGTCCCATTTGTGCTCGGTAGAACGCGACACGTTGATCGGCCTGGGAACGTTGCAGTGCGTACCTCGTCTCCAATCCGGTACCGTAACGATCCTTGTCAATCGCATTCCCTTGTTCTTTTGCACGCGCAGCCTCGCACTCCAACTCTCGGCGATAAAACTCTTCTTTGACGTGCTCAAGCATCTTTGTGTAGTCGAGCTGGGCGTCTTGAGGCGCAAGCGACACCGCCACTTTCTGTCGTTCAGCTGCCTGTTCCTCGGTCAACTCAAATTTCCGGCGAGGCAGCTCAACATTTCGCTTGTGCTTCTCAATGTGCTCATTATGATCTAGTGACCCATTGCACAACAATAGGGGTATCGATGAAAGCAAGTCCTGGCTCGAGCCTATTCGGCTTAATGCCTGTAGCGAGCTTAACTTAGAAAAAGTGCTTTGACGAGCACGCTCTGCATCCTCATATCGGTTTTGTGCTTCCTCAAGTAATATTACTGTGGACGCCATTCTCTCCCGTTCACTGGCCTGCAATGCTAGCACAACATCCTTTTCGTGTTGAAAGATATTGCTTGCATTCAAAGCATTAGCAAGATATGTCTCTAGCATTTCTACATGATGCTGGGTAGATTTCAATCGGAAGTGCTGACTAGCATTGTATTCTTTAAGCGTCTGCACGTCATTTTCAAGCCCCTGATTCTTCTTCTTGAGGTGCCGGATGTACTGGCGTAAGTCGGAGTCCCCCATTTTGTCGTTAACTTCAACATCGTTTTCGTGAAAATAGTTGTCACAATCAGCTTGAAAAGTTTGTAATCGAGTGTGCGACCCTTTAAGGCCAGCATTTGATTCCTGCTCTCCTGACACTGAAGAAGGAAAATCTGTTAAGTTCATCGTTGCCTGACGCGTCGTCTCGTCACGTTGATAACTTAATGCACAAAGTATTAAAAGTTACAAATAGATTAGTACAATTTGGCTAACGGAAATTAAAATTCGGCAATGGGGACTCTCTTTTCTTAGAATCAAGCACCGCAAGTCCACACCAGACGCCGAGGATGTCAATTTATTCTACCCTAGTCTTGAGCAGGAGATTCCACTTTTTGAAATTGCGCATCATAAGGCAGCCGTCTTGCAGAAGCTTTGAACCGCAACCTCTATCATGGGCTGTGCTAACTCGGTTCCGGATCAAGTGGGGCAGACATTTGATCCAGTCATCGTGAGCAATGATGCAGTCGGTACGCTGCAACGATCGAAATTGCTTCTATTGGGGTTTTAACGCGGCTGTTGTACTTATCAATCACCAGAACGAAAGATGAGTATCCTCTTGCGTGAAAAGCGCAACGACGCGTTGCGCCGAGGTGACATTTTTGGCGAAAGTGTGCAGTTCGACACGCCATTAGAATTGAAGAGTGTGGCAAAATCTTCGGAATCCGCAACTCTTATTCGACACGCACTGCTGAACAATTTTCTCTTTTACACCATCGGTCATAGCGACATTGACTCGATTGTTAAATTTATGACGGAGAAGCACGCGGTAGCTAATGAAGTTATCATCAAGGAAGATGATCACGGCGATTTCTTTTACGTTGTCGAGACCGGTTTGTTCTCTATCTCAGTTCATGACACTGTTGTCAATTACGTCCAGAGAGGGGCGACATTCGGAGAATTGGCTTTGGTATACAATTGCCCTCGTACTGCCACAGTTACGTGCTCGCAGGCCGGACGTCTTTGGGCTCTTGACCGTATTACCTTTCGCCGCTTGGTCGCTCGTATTCAGTCCGATCAGATTTGTGAGTGCAAGAATGCTCTACGCAAAGTGGCGCTATTGCATGCGTTGACGGAGACTCAGCTAAGCCAGCTCGCCGCAGCAGCTCAATTCGTCAAATTCGCGAAAGGTGAGCAAATAATTAAGAAGGGTGAACGAGGAAATGTTTTGTACATCATTAAAAGCGGTGTAGTCATCTGCACTGATGTGGGCGACAGCCATCGTATGGAGTCATTACGTCTCATTGAAAACGATTACTTTGGAGAACGAGCACTTATGACACTTGAGCCGCGTGCTGCTAATGTAACTGCGGAGACGAATGTGACTCTTATTGCACTCGATCGGCAAGCTTTCGATGATCAGCTAGGAAGTTTGCGTGAGGTGATTGACCACAACATGAGCATGCGCGTACTGCAAGCCATCCCGATGCTAAAAAATCTTTCTTTTACAGAGAAGGATAAGCTTTTTCGAGCGTTGAAGCCGCTTTCGTTCGCTGACGGAGAGTTTGTGATTAGAGAGGGCGACAACGGCACTGCGTTTTATATTATCAAAAGCGGATCTGCACTCGTCACAAAATCGGTCACGACGACCGAGGAAAATGGTGACGTGGCTACTGAAAAGAAGCAGATTGCGACGCTATCCACTGGAAATTTTTTTGGGGAGATGTCGCTACTGCATGGAAAGCCACGACAAGCTGACGTTATTGCTAACGGCAATTTAGAGTGTCTCTCGCTCGACCAAGGCCGGTTTGTGGAGCTTCTTGGGCCCATTCAAGATATATTAAATCGCGAAGCACTTGAGCGCAAGAACGCTTTGAAAATGCAGGAGCAGATGCAGATCAAATTGGAAGAACTCGAGATGTTATGCACGTTAGGATCGGGCACATTTGGTCGTGTTAAGATGGTGCGCCACAAGCCTACAGGCGCATTGTACGCTCTCAAAGTGCTAAACAAAGCATCTGTGGTGGCTTATAAGCAGCAGCGAAACGTGTTAAATGAAAAATTGATGATGGCTCAATGCGATCATCCTTTTCTACTTAAACTCTATACGACGTACAAGGACTCAGCACGACTATATTTGCTTATTGAGTTTGTACAAGGTGGCGAACTGTTTACTTATTTGCACTCGACTTCGTCGTCTCCCGGTCGCCTTTTAAACGACCATGCTCGTTTTTATGCAAGTCACGTGCTTATGGCTCTCGAGTATCTCCACGAGCGCTGCATCGTGTACCGCGACTTAAAGCCTGAAAACCTTTTGATTGATCCAGATGGATATCTCAAAGTTGTTGATTTTGGCTTTGCCAAGATGGTTGATGACAGGACGTACACATTATGCGGAACAACCGAATACCTTGCGCCTGAACTAGTGCTGGGTAAAGGTCACAATCGAGGGGTCGATTATTGGGCACTGGGAATCCTTATTTATGAAATGGTTGTCGGGCACTCGCCATTTGCAGGGTCAAGCCAAACTGACCAGATGCAAATTTGTCGAAATATTGTCAAGGAAAAAGTCGAGTTCCCCGCGGGAGTGAGCTCATCCTGCCGCGACATTATTCTGAAGCTGCTACAGCGTGACCCCACCAAGCGACTTGGTCTGATCCACGGTGGAGCACGCGCTATTCGCTCGCACCCCTGGTTTGCAAAATTGGACTGGGACGCCATGCTTAAGAAGAAAATCGACGCTCCATACAGACCAAAATTTGCAAATGCGGATGATGCTTCAAGATTTGGAAAATTCAATGATCATGATGAGGAAATTCCAGAGTACAAGCCAGACGACACCGAATGGGATAAGGATTTTTAAGCAACATCTTCTTTAGATGAACTACTTAAGGGCATGATATGAATGCGATAAAATTATGTTTGATTCTTTCGCTTCTTGGCGCGAAGTTTTTTTTTGGCCGACTTTTTAACCGACAGAGGGTTCGGACCCCTCGCCCGCTTCTTTGTGATCCGCTTCTGCTCTGCATCAATTTTGCCATACTTTTCCTCTTGTATCTGCTCCAATTTTTTTTTCTCGTTCACATCTAGCTTGGCCACATTGGTCTTCTCCTCTTGACGAACAATGGCCAAGGTCGCGCGGGATACATCTTCGAATACCAACACTGAGCGATTTAAGTAAATGAGTGGGACTCCAGGGATTAGACGTAATGCTTTACGAAGTTCCACTTCCTGCGTGCAGACGATAAACTTCCGATCGTTCTTGTCCCCGATGATAACCTGGATGTACTTGGACACGTCCGCACTCTCCTGCTTGTCGTCTTCTGCCTGATCGTTAGCTTTTTCCACCTTAAATCTCCTTGCTAAATGATAAGCCTCTGTGGTGGCTTCTCCTAGCGCCTTAAGCTCGTCGATGGCAGCACGAGGTACGTAGAATTCGCATTCGTGTGGCTTGACCTGCAGGTACTTGGGTATGCGCTCGTGCACATCCACTTTCATTTGAAGACACATAGCAATAAAGTTCCCGTCCAGAAGTACTTTGTAGGGCGGCTTGATACCGCACAATAAGTGAAATTGGCGCAGCGCCTTGCGAGTGCCCTTTGCGCGTAGGTACCGCATTTTGTGTATTTGACAAGTGGCTGACAGAGGACGTATTTGGATATTTAAAATTTTTTTGAACATTGTCGAATTTGATCTTTAAGCGGCGCGTGCTAATGACTCGACGCAGAGACAATGATACTCTGACGCTGAAATCGGCTGAAGCGAATGCAAAAGGAAATAGTAATGACGAATTGAGGCGAAAACTCCAGGAGACTCGCATTTCGCTTTCTCCATGGATAAATTTAGAAGACTATAAATTGCTGCCGATGCAGTTGAAGCCGGGCGTCGTGCACTTGCTATCCGAAGCGCTTTATGCAGCGGACTCACCGCACACCAGGTGAAATCGGAATGTTTACACTACTTTGATATGGTCAATTATCTTCTCTAATAATTGTATGCATCGTTAAGCACCCACATGATGGGAGATACCGTGGCCCTGACTGACTTCGGAGCGATGTATTTGACCGCTCTCACTCATAGCAGGGGCACACCAAAACGCCTTGATCGAGATAAAACACATCGAGAAGAAAAACAACATCCAATCAATGCGAAGGCACGAATCACGCGGCGATGTCAACCATTTTTATTGCAAGGAATGTCATCACTGGAATTTAAGACCAGCAACTATCTGATTCCTGAAGTACAAAAGTTCCTAAAAGCTGGTGAAATAGCATTTCAACCCACTGCAAAGCTGAATGAAAAGGCTTTGAGCGTCGGAGTTGAGCGCTACTCGCCGCAACAACGAGTCGGGTGCGCCAGTAAGGAATAGTACGAGCAAGACCTGCAGCACCCTAAAAAACCTTACGTCACCAATTAATGTATCGTACATCAATGAAAATATCACCCCTTCTTTCGATCCTCGCTTCACAATATTGCAGCGGTTTCAGGGGACGGAGGTCAATTGTATTCGAGAATCACCAATAATCACGTTGCTTATGGAGGAGACCCCTGTCACGTCCGCTGCCAATGGCCTCGGCAGCGACACTGGAGCCGAAAAGTCACCGCTAGAGAGGCTCATGGCAACAGTTGAAAAGAATCCGCTGGACTTCAATTCGTGGGTCAGCCTACTTGCGCTTGTGCAGAGTGAGGTACGTCGCGCTGCGATGCGACTAGTCGATCATGAGACTCATATTGCTTTGAACTGTGTCAGTCTACAACGCCACGCGATTTAGTCGAAAACACGTACGATCGATTTTTAACCGAATTCCCGTTGTGCTTTGGCTATTGGAACAAGGTAAACTAAACAATTAATGGCTAGTGAGGATTCTTTGCTGACATCGAATATAGTATGCACAGTACGAATACCGACTTGCCAGTAGGACAAGGGAAGATGGATTGGGCACTGTGGCGACGATAGATGAAGCCATACAGAAGGCGCGTGAGGTGTATGAACGAGGCGTCACGGCAGTTAGATACAGCGTGGACATGTGGATGAAGTATTGCGAGTTCCTCATACACACGGTGCTAGGTTCCGTGGACGAAACGCGGCCGTACGTAGTTTACTGAATGAATTTATTTTTTTGTAAGTTTGACAGGTTGTTGTGAGCCGATATAGATTGCTAGATAGAGCCGTGGAGGCGTGCGGAAGTGATCCCATGGCTGGGCCGCTGTGGGAGCTTTACATCCAGTTGGAGACTGTTAATGTGAGTAACTTTAATAAGTTATAACTGCAATCGTTTGACTGTGCAAGTGACTTTAGAATGACATGTCTCGCCTAAATCAAGTTTTTAAGCGAATTATGCACCAACCACTGCGCAATCTTGAGGAATTTTGGGAAAAATACAACCAGTTTGTGCTAGCCCAGCAACTAAGTGCTCTTGCCACGACCGATGAACAGAGGGCACTAGCTAGCGACGGGGACGAACTTATGGATGAGGGACTATTGCGAGTTAAAATCGTAAATGCAGTGGAGGCCGTTAAGACTAAGACAATGGGGGACATCTACAGTCGCCACGAATTTGAAGCTGCTATTGATCGAAGTTACTTTCATGTGACGCCCGTGACTGAAGCCGCATTAAAAAATTGGCACAGTTACTTGGACTTTGAAGAAGCTGCGGCAAATAATGATCGTTGCCAGAAGTTGTACGAACGCTGTCTCATTTCATGTGCAAATTATGAGGAAATCTGGCTCCGCTACGTTACGTGGATCGAGTCAGTGCACGATTTTGCAGCGGCAGATGCAGTTTTCCAGCGAGCAGTCACGACTTTTTTGAAGTACCGTGCTTCCATCTACTTGGAGTACGCGGCATTTTTAGAGGCTCATGACAAGCTCCAAAGGGCTCAAGATATTTATATGAAAGTATTATCCGATGTGGCACCAAAGCTTGCAGAAGCATTTTTGCACTATTGCAATTTTGAACGAAGACGAGGAGATGTTGAGACGGCAAAAGTGTGGTATGAACGTGGAATGGAAGTAGTCGACAGTGAGGCCGAAATATACGCGTATGTGGCTATCTCTTACGCCATGCTTTTGAAGAAGATTAATGACGACACAGCTTCGGTCCGTGCCGTATTTGAACGCGCAGTCCAGAAGCATAGCGAGTCAGTGCTGCTTTGGCTGAACTTCGTTCATTTTGAGAGAAATGTTGGCAGCAAAAACGCAGAAATGGTGGCACGAGTTACCTGTCTTTTCAAACGTGCACTTGAAGATCATTGCAAACTGTCGGTGGACGAAAAGAACGACCTATGGTATCAGTACGTGGAATTTTTGGAGAATTATGGTGACGATGTTGCTCAAGTGCGTGAAGCCCGCAAGAGGGAATTGACGTGGAAGCTGAAGAACTCTCAACCTTGTAATCGCACGATCAAGGTCCTGAGCATTCAGCGTGGCTGGGATGGTGACTTGTGCGGATACAATTCTAACGTGGACCTCGGGGTGAAGCGTCCTCGATACACCGCCCCACAGACTTCTGCAGCTTTATTAACACCTACCACAGCAGCAACATCGGCGATTCCAGCAGTAGTGGCGACGGAGACAGCGGAAACGACGACGGCTGCCGCTTATTACCATGGCTACCAGGTAAATTTTTGCTTTTTAATGTCCCTTTCCCTATGTCTGGTTGCATTTATTTTAATTGTGAATTCGGAACGGGGCTCCAAATGAGCTCCAAATGGAGCATGGGATAGCTCTGTCTAGTGCCTAATTCAACGTTCAGGAAGACGTTGTGGTAGTGTCGCGATGAGGCAGGGAGGGACGTCATTGACAGGGGCTACTTGCATTTATTCTTTGATACTTAAGCTTTAGACAAAGAGCTTCTGTGTAAAAATGTGCTGCACAAGCTTGTGAAATACTAACAATGGTTGTTCTGGTGACTTTTTTGTAGGGATATGGAGCTCAAGCTCAAGTGTATCCTCAAGCGGACCATACAGCTGTAGCTGGTCAGCAGACCTATTCGCAAGCACAATACGCTAACTACTATCAGCAGTAATGAGTAGTCCAACATTTGGAAAAAATAAAGAATAAAAAACTTCTTTGCTTTCTATTTACCAGTCAAATGTAATGCCTGCTTGCTTTTGAGGGTTTGCACCTGCGAGAGATGCACAAGCCGCAACTTGGACAACTCTTTTTGTATGCTCGACAACGCCGTGGGGTTCACGACTCTGCATTCTGCATAGCGTTGTTGTAAAACCTGGATCTCACGGTATTGCTTCTGCATGAGGCGATGAAGCTGAAAAGAGTGCTCCATCTTGGTCTGCTCTGCCGATTTCGACCCGCTCTGAGCTTGACCATTAGCGTTTTGCGGCCGTTGTATCTGGTTCGAAGATAGTCGATCTCCCAGAATAGTCTGTTGCGCTTGCATGTGCTGCGCAGTATGTGTCTGTTGTTGCTGTGTGGACGACGGGCGCGCGATAAGCGTCAGCGCGTTAAACGGAACTTGGAAAAGTGCTTCGTGTTCATCAATGTAAACGGAAAAGAGCTCTTGACCGTAGATCTGCGGTGCTGCAACAATACGTCCCGTCTTGCCCGCCAAGTTTCGAGCTCCACACGCGATCAAATCAGCAGTACTCTACGGAGGCGACATCAGATAAAAGATCGGAACTAAAAGTAATTGGATGCAAGACCATCGCCATACCCGGATATGTACTGTTGTGCCTACAACAAAGTTTGACCTTTTAGGCAATTGCTGCTGCAGCTGTGCATTCTTCATCTGTTGGCGCAGCTGAATCTGTGCGGCTGTCATGTGCGCAGACGCTGAGTTCGCCAATGTCGTGGACGGTATCCCAGATGACATGGACGTTGCCGCTGCCAGTTTAGGCACAGATTTAACCGCTGCTGGCTGCGCTTTGGGCAACATAGCTTGTAGCTGCAGCACTGCCGCCGGATTGAACGTGGTTGTGGACAGGGCTGGCCTCGAAACGTACAGCCCGCTCGTCGCCGAAATTTTGACGTTATTACCGATGATTGGACGCTTCTTGCGGCTCAGTACGGACTCATAACCTTTGTAGGCTACCTTAGCTTGACGCTTAAGATTGTATGCACTGAATGTGCAACAAACAGAGTCACGTTAAAGTCGCTTACAGTGTTACGACTGGTAAGCAACACGTACCGCAGCTTGGTAAGTTTCTCGTTGGTGTGTACGACGTCGGCAACGTGACCGAAGTACTGAGCCGCATTTTTAGGCTCTACGGTGGCCGAACGACGAGTCACGAGGCCTTGCAGTTGGCGTTGTGAAGACAAGGAGGAAGTCGTTCCGGGCGTGGCAAACATCGCTCCAAAAGAAAATTTTGTCATCATGTTTGTGCTGACCTAAAAGTTTAGTTAGACTAAATTACATTCTGACTAAAATCGCTATCTTCCATTTACTGAAGTGGCTTCGTCACGACAAGAATGAGCGACAGCACAAAACTCATTGCTGTAATTGGTGACGAAGACACCGTCACGGGATTTATTCTAGCCGGTGTCGGTCACCGAACGGCCGACGGGACCAACTTTCTTGTCGTTAAGCCTTGTACGCCAGCTGTCTCGAACGTTTTCGAGTCGAATTAACGTAATGTTGCTGCAGCCACGCCAATCTCTGTGATTGAAGCAAGCTTCCGATCTCTCTCTAGCCGCGATGACATTGCTATTATTCTTATAAACCAGCATGTAAGGAGCCCCTAGTAGCTGCTAAATCAATTACTAATTTTATTAATTGGCTTTTTACAGGTGGCAGAGGAAATTCGCCATTTGCTTAATACATACGAGAAGACGATACCCACGGTGCTTGAAATCCCGAGCAAGGACTCGCCCTACGACCCTGCAAAAGATTACATCATGAAACGCGTAAATCTGATGCTTGGAGAGCCGTAAGTATTTGAGGGAAGGAGGGGCAGGAATTCGATATTCATAAGAGGCTTTGCAAGGCACGCGTGACCTATCGTGCTTGCGCTTTTCAAGTTATTGCTACTGGGTGTCTCCACAGCGTGACGCTAGCAGTGTACAAGCGCAAATTGAAAGTAAAAACGATCATTAAAAACCAATACATGCACTGTTACACGGCGGCGGCCTTTTCTCTCTGTCTCTCTCCTATTTCTCCATTGCTTCGACTTTCGCCGCGCAACCTTCCAAGTAAGGACCACAACAGCAGTACCTCAGAGCGACAAACCTACTTTTGCTTTTGAAGAGTTGCGGACAACCAGTCCAGACCCTCATAAAGACCATCACCCGTCGTCGCGCAACACGCTTGAATAAACCACTGGCGGTGGCGCAAGCTATGCAGACCCAACTTGTCCGTCATCTCTGCGGCGCTCATTGCGTTTGGCAGATCCTGTTTGTTGGCAAACACTAGCAGTACAGAGTCCCGCAACTCGTCTTCGTTTAGCATGCGATGCAGCTCGTCACGAGCTGCATCCACACGATCGCGATCGTTCGAGTCCACAACGAAGATCAGACCCTGAGTGTTCTGGTAGTAGTGGCGCCAAAGTGGACGGATCTTGTCCTGACCACCCACATCCCATACTGTGAAACTAATGTTCTTGTACTCCACCGTCTCCACGTTAAATCCTGCACGTGAAAATAACAATTGTTCTTAGCACCGGATCGTTCGTAAGGTGACACGAGAGATCCTGGATGCCAAGTCTCAACGTATTACCTCAATACAGGTAAAGGCTTTGAAGATGGCAGAAACATCCAGGTGCTCACGCATACTCATAAAAAATGTCGACAGGACGTACCGATGGTGGGGATCGTGGTTACAACCTCACCCAGCTTAAGCTTATACAGAATAGTGGTTTTACCAGCGGCATCGAGACCAACCATAAGTATACGCATCTCCTTCTTGCCAAAGAGGCGTTCGAACACGCGCGAAAAAGCCATACCCATAGTTGCTTGGTGTCGTCTCGTGCACAATCTTGATATGACGCCGGGAAGTCTGAAAGTGAGCGATGGGCGAAGAAACGCCCCCCCACACAATCCCCATGCCAACCGATTACCTTCATAAAATAATAGCTTAGTGGGTAACGATTTCATCCGAGCAAAAAAGGTTGAGCTAAGCCTTTTGTAAGAATGAGCACTCCTGCACCAATTTGCTAAACACGCAATATCGCGCCGAATGAGAGATATTGCTTATAACACCAATAAGCTATTTGTCTACCTTCCTTCATCTTCCGCTTTATGTCAACTTGCCTGGCGGGACGATCCAACCACTCGTGAATATTCGGAGATATATGTTCTCTTACGCTAAGAGGCGAAGCACGTTTCGACAAGAGTACTCTTTTGCCTTTCTTTTTATATTTTAACCTGAGCTACACCATCGTTCCAGCTTTGCATGCAATTGATGCGATTGCATTTAAATGCAGTCACTCGTTATTGAACACAGACCATTAAGATAACTTACGCAATTCTATGAGCATCTGTTACTATGATCCCAGTATCGAGCTTTGACCACTTGAAAAATTCTGCTAAAATCTGCGAATATATACGACACTCATGGTATGATTGCTGTCAATGTAGCACGCGCAATAGCTAATGACATTCGACAAGTTTGCGGTACACGTTGAGCTCTATAAGCACCTAATCCACCCGAAACAGTGGGTAAGCGGCATTGGCGCAAACTTGGTGATGAGAGACATAAGGTGCTGAGCAACCAGTGACCAGCTCTCATTAGGCACGACGGTGCTTGTAGTAACGACGGAGTCCATGCAGCACTTAAAGGAAATTTGTCGCAAATATTTATGACTTGTTCGGTCCGTTTATTGTGAGGTTTCATTAAATTAAAGAAGGAAAAATGCACCAATCCTTATTTAACGGTACATATTATCTGTCATACTCCGTATTGCTCAAAAACATTAACACCAATGAACATGAGCAATACTTCAAAAGATAGAGAGAATGACTCGTATCGGTACTAGAGATTTGCAGTTCGACCAGTATGTACTTAGCTCAAGTATTTGCTCCAGTCTTACAGTCTGACATCAAAATTGAAGTCAGCTTATAAAGATGACTTATCGATAAATCATAATTAACACATCTCAAAGTGTCAGAGCTACACTAAGTTTTGGTATTGAAGCTGACAAAGTCAAGCAGATAGCTATCTGCGATATGTGTTGGTATTAAGTACAGGCTATAGACCTGAATTCGCACTTTATCGAAGCAAAATAGCAAGGACAGCTCCGCTTTTACCTAATACCACTTGTAATCAATCTACGCCTGAGTCTTTTTCATTAGATATTTGTGAGAGTGGAGAAGTATGCTCTTATACTTTTTCAGGGCATGTGATATGGCTAAATAAATTGTTCGTTCTCCTTGGCCCCGAGAGGCGCAATGCTTATTACACAAAAATCCACCAGCATTCTAGAAGTTCAGAGCCACTCTCTGTTGCTTCATTCACAATAATCATATATCATGGTCATTTCGGCCTGAGCAGGGGATCAAATTGGCCGTGAAGGTCTACGTTGTCTAATACAACTAATTGCGTCAATCTTTCAAGTCACCGTAAGTGATCATGACGGCGGAAAACAGAATGAATACTAATCAAGCAGAAATATATACGATCCTTATTTACTTATTTTATTATTATATTTGTTACGGGGGATAATTTAATACAAATGTTTGTGGAAAAAGAGCTTCCTTTTTTAAAAAGAAACAAAAGACACACAAAATTTCTGCTCACGTCTTACAAGGAGGCAAGCCAGCGCGACCCTCCACATCCCTCGAACCCGCTATTTTTTTTTAAGGTCAGTGCTATACTAGATAGGAAGAACCGGCGGGGTAGGTGCTTCTTCTTCTTTCAGTGTGGGCTGCAGGTTCGAAACCCACACCGGACAAATTTTGTAGTCGACCAGACCTGGAAATTGGTCGGCCCGAGCAAATATAACGACCCTGATGACGTAAAGAAAGCAAAAGAGAAGGAAGAAAATTCAGACAAAAATGTAAAGTAGACAATCTTAGCCTAGCCAATAAGGTATAGGATGTATTTAGATTTTAACATGATAGCTTTCAGTTAAGCTAGACAGATTTACTCGCACAAAAAAGCACGAAATAATTGCACAACAAAGAGCGAGATTACCCACATGCAGCAGCTTAAGCAACGCACGCGACTGCGCACAGTCAATCAATACAGTCATTCCGAACATACTCAAAATTTATAAATATTTATTGAATTTTAAGCAAAATACTAAAGTCGAAAGCAAGCCAGAATATTAAGCGTGGACTGCAAGAGGCGGCATTCTTTATTCACGTGGAAAAAGCCGAAACCATTGCAAATTAGTCAAAAAGTACTAATTGCGTTACATGCTCTTTCTTCGTTGCGTTACATGCTCTTTCTTCGTATTTTGGCATGGATGTTTTATAGTATCCGATCAAATATATCGCCCAAGGTTTAATGGTCATCAACCATGACGGAGTTCGCAATCAGTTAGCTTAGGCGGCAGAGCCAGTTGTTTGCACTACTTGTATACAGCTTTTTCCACCGCTGGTGAAATTGCTGCCTGCTTGCAGTTTGCTGCAGAAATGTTGTCTTACTTTGAAAGCATTCTTGTAATTTAAAAATCAACAAGCTTACATTTACTTTTAAGATGCATAATGTGCTTAAAACCGCTGTATTGTTGGGCTGTACATAAGCAGGTATAAAGTGAAGGCGTGTGTGGTTGTTGTTGCTGTTTGTGTGCATGTGGATGTTTTTGCACTTGACTTTTATTCTTTTTCAGTACTTTTGTAAATATCTTGTCTATGGTATATCTGTCTAGGTAAGCTGAAAAAGCTTTGGCTTTTATACATCGATCGTCATCGATCTGAGCCAAACGACAGGTGTACACTGCTGTTGAAGCGGCTATATGTTCGCTCTCGAGTGGAGCCTGGCTTATTGCACCGTGAACAAACATGCCGGTTTAACGACTAAAAAAAGAATTAAATGTAAAGACGAAGAAAGAGCATGTGCTACTTTCCAAGAAAGACTACATGTTGCACAAATCTTACACACGCGACTCTGAGCAATTTTCACTTCCCGTACCATGACACTGGCGTAAAGATCAGTGTTCGACCAACTGAGCTTGACGGGAATACTCGAGTCAAGTCAATACTAAATGTATACAAAAAGAGAGACACGACCAAGAGCAAGAACACCAACAAACACACAGATAGCAAGAACAAGCTCTTAATATGCACGCACACAACCACTTTTTCAACTTGCATACAGCCACACACAAACGTCGTGTCAAACACATAATCTATATTTTTCCAGCGAAATCCATACATGCTTTTGTGTTTACGAACATAAATTCAATTGCTGAATGCAGACAGGCAGTCAGTAGAGCAGACAAAAGTATTTCTTGCTGACTAAAACAGCTAATTGTGTCGCGCTTGCGGTCAAGGGTTACTGCACCTTGAATGATCATGCTGGTTCTACGGCTAAAGAAAGATATAAATCAAAATACGAAAAAAGAGCTTGTGCTGCTCCTCAGAAAAAAACATGTTGCACAAATCTTATACGCACGACGCTGAGGAAATTTTCACTCCCTGTGCCACGACCACGTCAAGGTCAGCATTCAACGAACTGAGGTAGACGGAAAATATCGAGTCAAGATAATACCAAATGTACACAAAAAGAGAATCATATCCAAGAGCAAGTTCTTGAACAAAACGCAAACAACAAGTACAAGCTCTTGCTATGCACGCACGCAATCTCTTAACTGTACTGCATATAGGCGGACAAGAACGTCGTGTCCAACGCATGATTTAGTCTTCTACTGCGAAGTTCATGCGTAGCTTGCGTGTTTAGGAACAGAATACCAACTGCTCAGTGCAGCCAGGCAGCTCACTTTCAAACAACAAAAATGGTTTCATCATAGTGTAGAGAACTGTATTATTCTGCACTTTACAACAGTTAATTCTGTCGCTCTTGTAGTCAAGAGCAATTGCACCGTGAATGACCTTGACGGTTGTAGAAAAATATGAATCGAACTAGGAAAAATATTATGTGCTCCTTCTCAAATAATATTGCATGGTGCACAAAGCATCCACGCACGTGTTTACGAACAGAATACCAACTGCTGAGTGCAGACAGGCAGCCCATTCTCTAACAAAAGAAATGTTTTTACTATAGTCGAGCAGAAAATTGTATTTTTTGCTTTAAAAAACATCTAATTGTGTCACTCTTGTTGTCAAGAGCAATTGCACCGTAAACGACAATGTTGTTGTAAGACTGAAAGAAAAATTTAAAACGAAATACGAGGAAAGAGCATGTACTGCTACCCAGAATAAATGCATGGTGCACAAATCCTTCGCGCACGACTCGAAGGCAATTTACACCCCCCGTGGGGCTCGAAACCACGACCACTGGCTTAAAAGTCCAGCGTTCTTCCAACTAGTTCGATAAGTATACTCGAGTCAAGATTTTACCATATGTACACAAATAGAGAAACACAACCAAGAGCAAGCACACCGACAAACATACAAACAGCAAGTTGGATTGCACGCACGCAACCACATTGCTCTACTCGCATATAGCCGGACAAAAACGTCGTGTCAAACGCATGATTAATTTTTCTCTTGCGAAGATCATACATTGTTTTTGTGTCTACGAACAGAATACCGGCTGCTGAGTGCAGATAGGCAGCCCATTCTCCAACAACAGAAATGGTTCGATTATAGTTGAGCAGACGATTGTATTTTTTTGCTATTTAAATCAGCTTATTGCGTCGCTCTTGTAGTCAAGAGCAATTGCACCGTGAACAACCATGAAAACTGTTCGACTAAAAGCAAAATCCAAGCCAAAATACAAAGAAAGAGCACGTGCCGCTTTCCAGTATTAATGCATGGCGCACAAATCTTTCGCGCACGACTCTTAGGCAAGTTACACCCCCGTGGGGATCGAACCCACGACCACTGGCTTAGTTGGCCAGCGCTCTATCAACGGACCTAGAAGTGTATACTCGAGTTAAGATATTACCAAATGTAAACAAAAAGAGAAACACAACCAAGAACAAGCACTCCGACAAACGCACAAACAGCAAGTTCAAGCTCGTGGATTGCGCGCACGCAACCACATTACTCTACTCGCATATCGCCGGACAAAAACGTCGTGTCCAACGCATGAATAATTTTTCTCTTGCGAAGGTCATACATTGTTTTGTGTTTACGAACAGAATACCGACTGCTGAGTGCAGATAGGCAAACCATTCTCCAACAACAAAATTGGTTCGATTATAGTTGAGCAGACGATTGTATTTTTTTGCTGTTCAAAACAGCTTATTGCGTCGCTCTTGTAGTCAAGAGCAAATGTACCGTGAATAACCATGGAAATTGTTCGACTAAAAGAAAAATCTAAGCCAAAATACAAAGAAAGAGCATGTGCCGCTTTCCAGTGTAAATGCATGGCGCACAAATCTTTCACGTACGACTCTTAGGCAAGTTACACCCCCGTGGGGATCGAACCCACGACCACTGGCTTAGTTGGAAGGCGCTCTACTAACGGACCTAGAAGTGTATACTCGAGTCAAGATAATATCAAATGTACACAAAAAGATAAAAGCAACCAGGAGCACACCGACAAACGCCATGCGTTTTTACCGGAAAGCAGCACATGCTCCTTCTACGTATTTTGATTTAGATTTCTCTTTTAGTCTAACAATCGTCATGGTCGTTCACGGTGCAATTTCTCTTGACTACAAGAGCGACACAATTAGCTGTTTAAACAGCAAAGAATACACGTTTTTGCTCGACTAGAATTGAACCATTTCCGTTGTTAGGAAATGGGCTGCCTGTTTGCACTCAGCAGTTTCAATTCTCTTCGAAAACACGAAAACTATGTATGATCTTCGTAAGGGAATGTTCAATCATGCGTTTGACACGACGTTCTTGTCCGGCTATATGCGAGTAATATAAAGTGGTTGCGTGCGTATATACCAAGAGCTTATACTTGGTGTTTGTGTGTTTGTCGGTGTGCTTGCTCCTGGTTGTGTTTCTCTTTTTGTGTACATTTGATATTATCTTGACTCGAGTATACCCGTCTAGCTTAGTTGGTAAAGCCCAGGCATTTTAAGCCAGTGGTCGTGGGTTCGTGCCCCTCGGGGTGTATGAATTGCCTGAGAGTCGTTCGTGGAAGATTTGTTCGCTATGCATTCATACTTGAAAGCAGCACATGCTCCTTCTTCGTAATTTGTTTAGATTTAGCTTTAAGTCTAACAACCGTTATGGTCGTTCACGGCGCAATTGCTCTTGACTACAAGAGCGATGCAATTAGCTGTTTATATAGCAAAAAAATATACTCTCTGCTCGACTATAATCGAACCATTTCGTTGTTAAGAAACGAGCTAGCTGTCTGCACTCAGCACTTGGTTTTCCGATCGTAAACACGAAGACTATGTATGATCTTTGCAAGAAAATAATTAGTCATGCGTTTCACACGACATTTTTGTCCGGCTATATGCGAGGCGAATAAAGTGGTTGCGTGCGTGCATACCAAGATCTTGTACTTGCTGTTTGCGTGTTTGTCGATGTGCTTGCTCCTGGTTGCGTTTCTCTTTTTATGTACATTTGATTATATGTTGACTCGAGTATACCCGTCTAGCTCAGTTACAGGTTTGTCTATATTATAATTGATTTAAAGAACCTTCAAACTGCCGGAACCCTTTTGGTAAACTGCCGGTACCCTTTGATTTAAGCCAATGAGATTGAACTAAATACACCAATCGGAGCAGTTTATCACTGTTAATAAACAGTGTTTTTTCAACCAATAAAAAGAGAAAGCAATATCCATCCGGTACCCCTTTTCCGTAAACTGCCGGTTCCCCCTGTTTTTAGCCAATGAAAAAAGGAGCAATTCAATGAGAGCAATATTTTTCTGTCAATGAAAGCAGCACTGAACAAGTTATCAAATTGCGCCTTCCTTTACGTCGTCTTTCTGGGTGTTGCTACTGCTGATTATGAGTTGCGCTTGCGGAGAAGAATACCATCGTCACATGAACAATTGGGCGGTGATTGTGAGCAAGGCATCTGTAGTATGGCTCCATGCCTTGTATTATAATGTGCGTCATTTGCTGTAGGTCGACACGTCTCGCTTTTGGAGTATTTACAGACACATTGCGAATGCGTTATCACACTACCACTCAGTCAAGCGTCTTGGGATCCCAGACAGCCAGTCAAGACAATGTTGGAAGACAATTTGCCATACCTTTCTTATTGACAATGCGACGCTATTGTTGTAGATCATCTTGATGCTGGTGGACCAAAAACCGTGCAATCCTCGCAATTGCTTTCCCGGACAAGTGTTTAACAGTCGAAGCCAAAATAAAATCTGTATGTGTTTATCCTGCATCACGTCAGCTTTGTATGCCTCTGCTGATTCGATTCGGTGTCCGACGCAGCTATGGAAAAAAAGCCGAGGTCGATTATTGCGGCTTCGAGGTCTCGGTGGCCAACTTCATTACAGTCCTTACGGGTGAGTCAAGTAGATATTTAGTGTAACCTTTTCTAATCGAACGATCGGGACGGAATGAAACAGATATAAACAGCAAACACAAAGCTCAAAACCTTGGGCGCGCGCGTGCATGAGAACCGCCGACATTACCTCTTCCAGAGTGCTGTACGAGAGCTCTTTAGGGGGTTGCATAGTGTTCATTGCGAGAAGAAGAGTGCGAAAAGAGTGATATTGAGAAGAGTGATGTTGAAAAGAGTGATATTGAGTAGGAGTTATTTCATAAAAAACAAGGCAGTTGACAAAAAGGGGTACTGGATGGGTGTTGCTTTCTCTTTTAATTGGTTGAAAAAACACTGTGTTCATTAACAGAGATAAAGTGCTCCCAATTGTGGATTTAGTTTAATCTTATTGGCTAAAATCAAGGTGTACCGGCAGTTTACCAAAAGGGTACCGGCGGTTAAAATTTCCCTTAATTTAGACGATGTGACTTCTCAATTGTACCTAGCTATAAGTATACACTTTAAATACTAATATACAGTCTAATGAGTACTTGAAGAAATGGAGTTGTGGATGCAGCATTGATGGAATAAAGGATTTGTGCGGTACACCAATATGGTGTGAAAACGTGCATATGTGGTCCACTTGTGTAATGCGCTTGCAGAGGTTCTGAGCCGATCTTTTTATGATGTTTAAAATGTCTTGAAAAACAGGGTGATAAGTTTGACAGGTATGGAGTGTTGTCGGAAGGTTTTTCGGTTGTCGGAAGGTTTTTCGGTTGTCGGAAGGTTTTCGAAATTGTGGGTGGTCAGGAGAGCTCTCATTTTCGAAATTTCCAAAAACCCCAGATGTACCAATAAATTGGTACATTTTAGGGGCCCGACTCGTCTCGCTGGAGGTTCCAAAAATTTGGTAAATTTTGGGATACCTACCGACTTGATTTGCTGGTCTGACGCTCTTTCTTTTTTTTTTTTAAAAAAATGACGACGACCGCGTTTGAGGAGAGCCCCAACTAAGTGGAGGGAACGGAATGTGTGCGATCTGACTACGTTGAAGCTGTCCCGGCTCCTTTCCTCCTCAGTGAGGAAAGTTCGAGACCTCGCGATGGGTCCGCTGATAAAGGCGCCGGTTCTGTACTCGAAGAAGAAACCCTATCGGCGGAGGGTTCGGAGTGTGTTCGGTCCGATTCCGTTAAAGTTACACAATTCCGACCCACCAAGGTGTGAGCAATCCAAGAGCTTGTGCAAAATCGGCTTGGATTAGCGGTGCGCGGAAGAAAGGGTTCCTACCGTTGGAAGGTGCTGAGTGTGTGCAATCTGACTTCGTTAAAGCTGCCCCGGCTCCGCCCCTGACCGAACACTGGTGATATCCGGTTGTCGGTTTGTAAAGTCACCGAATGCTGGATGAGTCTTCATCGTTTCGATCACTCGCTGTAGCTTGCTATTCTCTTCTCGATCGTACAACCGCCGTTGGAAGAACCGAAGGTGCGCGCAGAACGTCGAGAAGATCACCGCGATCGCCGGAGCTGCTGGTGTCGGCTGTCTTCCGTCGAACAGGCACCTGTTGTGATCCGTCCAGATCGTGTGCAGCGTCACATCTCGGAAAACGTGCCACACGTTGCGCACCACGTCAGCGCACTCGTCCCAGTCTTCGCAAACGCGCAGCTTGTTCCCAAGAGCGATGTCAAGCCAGCCAGAGCGAGAGACGAAGAACGGCGAGACGAGTATCTAGATCTGCCTCCACACCTGCATTGCGGGCATGCAGTCGAAGAATAGGTGTAGCTCCGTCTCGATCGCTTCGCAGCCATCGCGAACACAGATTCAGATACCTGGACGTGATACTTCTAGGAACCAAAATCGTGAGCGCACGGGAAGCAGCCGGAACGCGAGTCGGAACTGCAAGTCATCAAAGACCGGCAGTAAGATCTCACTCAGTCTTCTGCCGTGCTTGGTGAATACCTTAATTCGCTGCTCGTCGACCCGCTGAGAGAAGATTGCCATTGGATGTGGCTTGATTGGTAGCTGGGGTGTCCAGACGACTTGCAATAGCGCCGATTTTGGGATCGCCGGAACTAAGCACGTCCTTGTGCCGCTCATACATCCCACGCGCGGAAGCAGACGCCTTAAGCTAGCGTTTGACGAACCTCGCACTAGCTGCAGTGCACCAAGTCGATCCACAATCTGCGTTGTCTCGCAATGCAGTGTACGTAGCCACTACGCCTTACACCTGGTAGAACCGGTACGAATGTGAAATCGAGGTGGCGTTGGACAAACTCATCACAAGTCGGCCACGCCTCACCCTTGTGTCGGATGTCGGCAAGCCACCAAAGGTCGAACACGCGCAAGACATGCAGACGAAAGCTGCGCTGTGGATCGAGGACCATGCCGAGACACTATCGATGCGCTTCTTTCGTTGCTGTACGCATGGTCTTCTCATAGTGCAGCTCTGCATCTGCGTGGAACCAGATCGACTGATTCAGACCATACATCGCGCGCTCGTTTGGAGGCAGGTCGCGCCACGTGATCTCCCAGCGCGTCTTGGACTAACACGTCCACGTTGCTCTCCACCATGCCGACAGTCGACCCCATCTGATGAGCTTGCCGTGTCGAAGTGGAGAGATCGTGAGGAAGTCCAGCGCGTTGCATCTGGCGTAGCAAGGCATCACGAATTTCAGTAGCTCGACGCTCGCCGTTGCCCAGTTCCTCTCGTGCGTCGCACTCGCCACGCTCGTGAATTGCAGCAGCAGGGCGAGACGCTGACGCTTTAGCTGGGCATTGAGTTTTGGAATCCCCAATCCACCGTCGCTGCGCTGCTAGTGCAAGAATTTACTCGGGATGAGCTGCACATGCTTTGTATCGCGGTCGTGCTTGCGGCACAAGACGAAACGGTTGAGCATCGACTACTAGCGGCGAACCACTGTCTGTGAAATCGGTACATGCTGTGTGTAGTGCCACAGGCGCGAGAGCACCACCGTCTTAACACCAGGAGTCGACTACGAATCGTGCGCGCGCGTCGGTATTAAGCCTTAGAGCCGTCGTACAAGCGCTGATCAAGAAACTCGATGATTACGTTATCCACAAGCGCTTGTCCAAATGGGATGCCCAAGTACCTGACCGTGTCCGCGGACGCGAGCTTGTGAACGCCAGGCAGCGCAGGGCATTCGGCATTTCGCTTTAGCGTCAGCAGAACAGACTTGGACATGTTGAGTTTTGCGCCAGAGCCTAGGCAATACTCGTCCACGGACGCAGCTGTTCCTTAATATTCACGATTGAACTGGCGAGAAGCGTTGAGTCATTTGCAAAAAATCTGCTTGTCACCGTGTGGTCTTCATTTAGACACACACCGTGCTCTTCGTGCGCGCGCAGCATGTTCCCGAGCGGCTCGATTGTGAGCACGAAGAGCAGCGTCGAGACCGGATCGCCTTGCTTCACGCCGCGCGTCGGATGCAATGCTGGCTGGATTTGTCGTTGACCAGCAAGTGCGCTTGGGGATTTGTGTACAAAAGCTGGATCCACTTAATGAAGCCCTGTCCGAAGCCCATGCACTCAAGCAGCCGGAACATGAAGTCCCAGTTCACACGGTCGAAGGCCTTCCGGAAGTCCAAGAACAGCGCGTATGCCTCTTCGTCGCGGCTTGTGACGAGATCTTGCGGATCGGAGAGGAAGCGCACGTGGTGATGTATCGAGCGGCCTTTGACGACTCCCTTTTGGTCCGGATGGATCAAGTCGAGGATCACGCCCTGCAATCTATACGTCAGCGCTTTTGACAGCACCTTCATATCGACTCATATGAGTGCGATCGGCCGGTAGTTGCCAGGCTCGGCGCGTGAGCCCTTCTTGTGTAGTAGCACGACTGCCGACTTGCGCTGAAACGCCATGAGCTCGCCACATCGGAGTCGATCTGAGAACTCAATCGCCAAGCACTCGCCGAACACATCTGGCGCCACCTGGTAGGGACCAGCGGTCAAGCCATCCATCTCCGGTGATGACGTTGCCTTCGTATGCTTGATCGCACTTGCGAGGTCTGCTGCTGTTAACTCAGCGTCAAGCATTTCGCGGTCAGGGTCCGAGACGAAGCACGAGACTAAGTCGAGAAACTTGCGCTGCATGGCATCGTCGGGTGGAGGATCCCTTCCTGTCGGACTTTCAAGGTCTCCCATCTCGGACCCCCAGTGCTCCAGGAAACGGAGCGAGATCTCTCGAGGGATCGTCGAGACACTTCTACTCGGTGTCACAATTTCCTCAATCGAGACTCGTCGCAAGCTCGTGTCCCTTGGACGAAATAAGTGTTTAGTGGACTCCTCGGCTGTTAGCGGCTTGGGAGTCAAATGCAGTATCCTAGTTGTACTGGCTCGTCCGCGTCACCGTCTTCTTATAGTTGCTCATGGCTTCGTCGAAAAGTTCGCGATCGTTTTCACTCGACGACACGCGGAACCGCGCGGCAGCTTGGTCCAGCACGACGCGGGTGTCCTCGATGGCTTGTGAGTCTTGCTGTCGAAGCTTCTTCTGTATGCCTTGTAGCTGCTTCTTGATTCTCGTTTTCCACTGCTCCCAGAACTTTCTCGGGTTCTTCACTGTGCGCAGGTGATCACCTACCATCTCGACTTCCTTCTCGATCGCCTAAACGACCTGTGGGAAGTATAGCAGACACCGTGGGAACTTCCAGTATCCGAGAAGCTGCCTGCCGGAGCGAAGCGAGATGCTGGGAGCGAGGTGGTCGTCGCGTGCTTGGGCAAGAAGTACTTGGACTTGTCGTAGAAGCGGTCACAAAGCCGTTCTGACATCAAGATGTAGTCCAGACGGCTCTTCCGTGGAAGCGAACCGGTGAATTAACCGCTCAAAGTTGTTGTGGCTCCGCCAAGCGTCGACGGCCCCAAGCTTCGCGAGCCGCTCCAGACACCTGGAGCGACTTGAGTCGTAGCGCAGATCGGGCGTTGCGCAGTCTAGTCGCGGATCGAGCGGCGTGTTCAGGTCTTCAAGCACGAAGTGCGTCGCGTCATCCTAAAACTCATCGGTTGACAGACTCATGAAGAACTGCTGCTTCTCTTGGCGATCAACTGACGCGTACACGTTGTGAATGTAGACGGGAGCAGACTCGACCGTCACTTTCGCGACGAGGTACCTGCCTGACACTGAAAGGCGCGGTATTTCAGCAGCCGTGTCGAAGCCTGGGAAGTCGGAGCGTAACAGTCTAAAAACTTCACTGCATCGACCACGCGTGGGTCGATCCAGCATTGCGGTTGGGTCGTTGACAAAGATCTTGTTCGTGAAGCTCGAGTCGAGGTAAAGATTGAAGGTTGAGAGGTGTTGTGCGTCGACGAACTTGGTTTCTTGGCCGCAAGACACCGAATGCTTGGAGAGGAGGTTTTCAATGAATAGATGACCCTTCTTCTTGTCGACATTGGTGTTTGTAGTCATCAGAGAGACAGTATTCCGGGCGTGCTGTGCAGCCGAGGAAACTTTAGCAACGGGTGGACAAGCCTCCAGCTTTTGTCATTGCGCGGCCGTCAGTATCCACGCAGACCTTCAACACCGACGAGTCGACCCTATAGTAGTCGTCAAGCTTGCGCAGTGCCTCCAGGTCGTCAAGCAAGTGACCCTACCACTGTACTTCACGCCTTTGCTCCATGCATTGTGAACCAAGGTCCAACCGCAGCAGCCGCAGCAGCGTGTTCGGGTGCAGGAAATGCATGTGGTGCGCCGGGATCCAATCAACAGGCTGACCCGTAAAATACCGGACCCAATGATCGTTCCTGAACAATGTCGGCGCGATCGACATGAGCGCGAGCTCGTACATGCCAAGCGCCTGACACGCGCGCGACAGTTCTGTGATGGCGTCTGTGTGGCACACTCCTTAAATATGTCTTGACGCTTTTAGGGCATCGACATCCCCCTGACGCCTTTTCACTTCGTCACGAATGTTGTGTCTTCGTCAGGATACGTCGCGCACAACACGCGGTTAATTGCGTGAAGCTGCGCGAGCTCCTCGATAGGTCTGCTGCCACCATCCATCGCGAGTGACAGCGCGCTGTTGAAAGCGAGTAGACAGGCAGCGGCCGACTTCACGATGTGGTCGGGGTTCGTCGCGTTCTCAATGAGTTTCACCATACCAGGAACCTTTGCGTCTGCTGCTGCAAGACGGTCTGGGAGAATGTTGAGCAGCGTTGTGTTCTCATAGTTGATCACCGACTCGATCACCGCGAGTATCGGCGACGCCTGCTTTCTCAACAAAGTACGCCGACTCCGTTGCGGTCTTCACCCTCTCCGGGCGCTCCACGTTAGTCGGTTCGACCTGCTTGCGCACGCCGTGATTCTTGTTCGAGGTGGCGTTTTTGACCACGAGATCGAATTGACTGGAGTGCTTCGAAGTAGTTTGCAGTCGCGATGCCGTCGAGAGGCTGCGGTTGCTGCTTCGTGGGCAGAGCAGTGAAGTCGATGTCACTGCGTCTACGCCTCTTTTTATTCTGAGCCGTCAAGAAACCGTCCGAAAAACCACCGTTTGTTAAAAGCATGAGCGGAGCTGTCGTCTTGCTTTTTATACTGCCAAGGAGAGAAATCTTGCCGTTGAATCCTTCGAACGTTGAGATCGATAGAGCGTCGTCTTGGGTGCTTGAAATCTTCGCAAGCTGGTTGGTGCCGGGAGTCGAGCCATGCAGAGCTCCGTTCTGAAGCTTCCTACTGCACTTCTTGGACTCTTTAACTGCCTTCTGCAGCGAGGTCATTCGCTTGCCGCTTGCGCAGAGATCATCGGCATAGCTCTTTGTTGCTTCGTGGGTTGCTTCGACGTCTGCGACGATGATGGCGTCGACGCCTCGGCCAGAGGGCCCAAACACGGGTTGACTTCGTCACTTGTGAGCAGGTCAATGCCGCGGAGCGAGCGATAACCATACGGCGGACGCTCTGACTAATACAGAGCGCTTTTCCGTGACTGAGTGCAGCTTGTTAACAAACGGAATCTGGTCACATACCGATCCGTTTACCATCAGCGCTTGAGGACACCGTGTTCGAGGGTAAATACACTCGCCACGTCGCCGAGGTGATGCCGGTCGCTATGTTCACCTCACCAGTCTAGCTCAGTTGGATGAGCGCTGGCCTTTTAAGCCAGTGGTCGTGGGTTTGAGCCCACGGGGGGTGAAACTTGCCTAAGAGTCGTGCGTGAAAGATTTTGCGCCATGCATTTATACTGGAAAGCAGCCATTGCTCCTTCTTCGTGTTTTGGTTCAGATTTCTCTTTTAGTCTAACAATCGTCATGGTCATTCACGGTGCAATTGCTCTTGACTACAAAAGCGACGCAATTAGCTGTTATAAACAGCAAAGGATACACTTTTCTGCTCGACTATAATCGAACCATTTCCGTTGTTAGAAAATGGGCTGCTTGTCTGCACTCAGCAGTTGGAACTCTGTATGTAAACACGAAAATCATGTATCGTCTTCGCAAGAGAATTATAAACCATGCGTTTGACACGTCATTCTTGTCCGGCTATATGCGAGTAGAATAATGTGGTTGCGTGCGTGCATATCAAGAGCTTGTACTTGCTGTTTGTTTGTTTGTCGGTGTGCTTGCTCCTGGTTGTGTTTCTCTTTTTGTGTACATTTGATATTTTTTTGACTCGAAATTACTCGTCTAGCTCAGTTGAAGCTCGTCTATATTAAGTATTATAAACGAAAGTCCTCCCAACTCGTCTGGCATAATATATGTTCTAAACTACTCAGGTGTACAATATATAAATATATGTTTTTACCCAAAATAGAAAGCTACAAAATTTAGTGTAATTTCCTAAAAAAAGGGAAGTACATAAACTTATGTTTTTTCCTTAGTTTTGGATGTAAATTTAATCCAATCACTGGCTTAGAAGGGTTTCGGCTTTACACTTTTGCCCCCGTTTTGATTTCTACGTCATCTTAAAATGGTCTTTTAGACCTTCTGGCAACATTGCTCGGTAATTGCGGCCGATCAACAGCTACAACTTTGGGCACATGTGCAGCACATACAGTGCCAATTGCATGCAAATTGTTCACGCATGTCGAGACTCCAGGTGCTTTAACGAAAGTCCGGTCTTACAGCACACTGCCGCGTCATTTTTACAACGGCGTAGCCCGCAGCTCAATCCGTGGGCCGACGACCCATAGATGGGATCAGACTCCAGGTGCTTTAACGAAAGTCCGGTCTTTCAGCACACTGCCGCGTCATTTTTACAACGGCGTAGCCCGCAGCTCAATCCGTGGGCCGACGACCCATAGATGGGATCGGGTTTCAACCTTATACTTCATAAGGTAAATATTCCTGGCTTCCCATTCGTCATGGAATATATATATATATATCTTTTTGTCCCTCCAGGCCTCTCAGCGAATTTTTTTTTCTCTTTGGCCTCACAGGTTTTAGGCCCTGCAGTTTTACCAAAATTACTGTGTTTCAGCGCTCAGGCTCAATCAAGAAAGCCCTGGCCTCCCAGTGAGCACAGGCTGCAGAAGCCCCGTCCTCAACACAAAGCCACTTTTTAACTAATTTTCAGCAGGCGCCGCCTTCTCAGGCGTCTCGTACGACTGGCTCGCATCCGATTACCCTTCAGGCGCGCCGTATTGCTACACCAAGTGCGAGGCTTGCGTCAACAAGCCCCAAAGCGACCCAGAGGTTCTTCAAGTAATGTGTCATCACCCGCAAGGGCAACCGGCAGGCTGCTCGACCAGGAAGCAACCACAGCATCTGAAGGCGGATTGTAATCAAATGAAATGAACTCAATCTTTGCCGACATTAGCCGTGCTCTTTCCCAGACGTTGACTGTGCGCTCGATCTCTCACGTATCTTGTTGCTTGAACTTCTTCTCTTCGTCATAAAGCTGAGTCTCGATGTTTTTATTTAGTTTATCCAAAAAAATTCGAGGTTTTCTGAACGGCAAATTTGGTTCAGGAGCCGCTCGGCTTCCTTCTCAATTTCTGACACAACCTTCGGATATTCGAGAAGGTATCGCGGAAATTTTTAATACACACGACCATGTAGCTGCGTACCACTTCGAAAGGGAAACACTATGAGCAGAAGGATCACCAGCGTGCATTGGCAGGAAATATTTGGCATTTTCGTGAAAGCGGGCACAGAATTGCTCCGAAACCAGAATATCGTCCGGTCGATTTTTTTTAGGAAAAGGACCAGTAAACACTCGCTCAAAGTCATAGTAAGTACGCCACGCATCATTGACAGCTTGTTTGGCAATTCACTTGAGACAAGCAGAGCGGCTCGGGTCGTAGCGCAAGCCAGGTTTCGAGCAGTCGGGTCGAGGGTCAAGTGGCGTATTTAAATCTCCAAGCACGAAGTGCGTTGCATTGCCTTCAAACCCATTTGTTGGAAGGTTTTAAACGACGATTGCTTTTCGTGACTATCGATAGGCGCATACCCATTGTGAATATAGACGGGGGCACGTTAAATTGTTACCTTTACAGCAAGAAACCGTCCCGGCACCGACAGGCTTGCCATTTCTGCAGCCGTGTCGATGCCAGAAAAACTAGAACGTAGCAGAGTCAGGTTTCCACTGCTCCGATCGCGCGTTGGTCGGTCGAGCCGCGTGTTAATGTCATTGACGAAAGTTTATGGGCAAAAGTTGAGCTGAGGGAAAACTTGAACGTATTGGGATGCTGCGCGTCAGCGCATGTTAGCGAGTGTACGGCGAAAAGATTGTCAGTAAAGAGATGACCATTTAGCGTGATGCCGCTTGTGTTTACCGTCAAAAGCGAGACAGCGTTCCAGGCATGTTGTTCCTCCGACCCAGCTTTAGCAGCGGCTGGAGACAGCTCCAGCCACTGTCGTAGCCAAGGAGCCAGCATTCAATTGAATCTTTAGCACCGACGAGTCGTCCGGGTAGTACCCTCCAAGCTGGCGGAGCACTTCAAGGTCACCAAGAAGGTGACCTTGCCATTGTACGTCACGCCACTGCTCCATGCAAAGCTCTCCAACCTTTGAACGCAGCAGCCGTAGCAGTGTATTGGGATGCAAGAAGCGCATGTGGTGTGCTGGAATCCGTTCGATTGGCTGGCCTAAAATGTACTGAATTTAGTGGTCATTTCCAAAGAGTGTCGGAGCAATGGACATGAGCGCAAGCTCGAATATACCAAGTGCTTTCGACCCGCGCGCAAGCTCCGTGATAAAGTCAGAGTGGGTCTAACACTTGGCACACGCCTTGAAGAGGTCATGGCTGTTGGATGGTAGCGGTAAATTCATGACACGCGTCTACTTTGTTACAAAAGTTCTGTCTTCAGTCGGATTCGTAGCTGATAATACGCGGTTGATTGTATGCAGTTGCGCAATTTTAGCGATGATGCGAAAGTCATCTGCCATTTTGAGGGACAATGCGCTGTGAAAGCCATTGGACATTGAGCTGCCGGCTTCATCACAAGGTCTGATTCTGTTGCATGATCTAATAGCTTGCCATGTCATCGACCTTTTAGTCTGCAAGCACAAGACGCTCTGGCAACGTATCAAGCAAGGCAGTATTTTCATCACTGATCATTGCTTCGGTGACTTCTTGTATCGACGAAGCCTTCGCTGCTTTTTTCAGTTTTGTGCGGTTTTTTTACCGACTCCTTTGTGGTGGCCATTCCCGTAGGACGTGCGACGGCTACCGGAACGATCTGCCTGCGCACGCCATACTTCTTGCTTGCCGTGACGTCTTTAATCGACTTCAATGTTCTGCAGGACTTCAAAAGAGTTTTTAGTCGCGATTCCGTCGAGTGATTGCGGTTGCTTTTTGGTAAGAAGATTCGAGAGGTCAATGTCTCCGCGGCTCCGTTTCTTGCTGTTGAAGACGGTTGCGAATCCGTCTGGGGTTTCTACGTTTGTAATATGCATCGTTGGTGTCTTCATACTGCTTTCGAGACTACGGGGCGGGGAATTTTTCCCGATCGAGCCTTCGAACGTTGCATCTGATAGGATATCGTCAGTGCAGCTTAGAGGACTTGCAAGCTGATTGCAGTTGAGCGGCAGACCATGCTGAACTTCCTGCTGAAGCTTTTTATAATTTTTCGCTTTGGACTCCTGTACTGCACGCTGCAGCGAGGTCATCGATTTGGACTTGGAAATAGCTATTTTTGGGTTTGTTTGATGCTCCTGTTTTGCTGCAGCAAGTGCCGTGACAGGATGCAGTGGTGGTGACTCGGTTGAAGTGGGTAGATGTTGCAATTTGGCGTCACTCGTGCGCAGGTCAATGAAATGATGCGAACGATATTCGAACGGCAAACGCTCGGAAGAATATGATGCGTTCTATCTGTGCACGGAATGCAGCTTGTTGTCGAACCGGAGCTGGTCACCGATCCATTCACAATGAGAGGACCAGGGCATGTCGTGCTAAGGAAGTATACTCTCCAGGTGGCTGACGTTGTCCCAGTTGCAAGGTTCACTCCAAGAAAGGTATCGTACACCGGTTTGCAGCCCATCAAGAACAAGCGGTGCAACAGTACGTTCGTCTTCGTGTACGAGTCAACATTCGAAGTATCGACAAAGTACTTGCCACCTAGCACGTCGAATGTCTCTAACATGGATACACTTCCTAGAATGCTTACCTTCGTGCGCTCAAGAGCGATGCAGACGTTCTTCGACTTAACTTTGATTCGAAGATTACCACCAGGAAGTTTGTGGATATTTGGCCAATCTCGAACTTGCTGTACAGGTGCTCAAGTGCGTCGTTGCCGTGATGCTTGCCAGTAAGCGATGCCGTAAGTTCTCAAGCGGAGTTTTTGCAAACACGCGTCCGATATCGATTACCATATCGTACTTGGCAAGGTAGGGTATATGGCCGCGCCTGATCCATGTGAGAGGCGATGAATGACCAGTCCCTGCCAGCAGCGTTCTGACGTTCGATTGTTTCAATGTCGCAGGCGAATGGCTTGGACGTTTCTACACGCCGGCGCCTCGGGGGTCCGACAAATTGTTTCTTGCTGCGCAAGTAAGCTAGCTATGGTCGGACGCATGTCTTCATCTGGTGAGGACGAGACATTTTTGACACGTGACCGAGGGGAGAGAATCGATTCATTGTCCGGACACCAGGCGCACTTGAGCCAGCTAAAGTGTCCGAGGTGGCAGCACTAAGTTTCGACAGCGTGATTGTAGCCGCGTCGTCAATTGAGCTGGATGTCAAAGGCACTTCTATATCGAGTCCCTTCTCCAATTGACGATTACTTGCAAAAGTAACAGCGCAGACGGGACATAAATCGTTTCGAAAGAATCTTTGCGAAAGGCGCTGACGGAAATGTTGGAGCTATCCATTGCAATAGAGCAAAGGGTAGAAGAGGTGAAATAAGGAATTACTTCCTGTGATGTGACTTGCGTGTTAGCCGGCAAATTGAAATACAGCCGTCTAGCTCAGTTAGTAGAGCGCTGGCCTTTTAAGCCAGTGGTCGTGGGTTCGAGCCCCACGGGGGGCGTATATTGCCTAAAAGTCGTGCGTGAAAGCTTTGTGAGCCACGCATTCATACTGGAAAGCAGCACATGCTCCTTCTTCGTATTTTGGTTTAGATTTCTCTTTTAGGCTAACAACCGTCATGATCGTTCACGGTGCAATTGCTCTTGACTTCAAGAGCAACGCAATTAGCTGGTTTAAACAGCAAAAAATACAATTTTCTGCTCGACAATAATCGAACCATTTCCGTTGTTAGGAGATGGGCTACCTGTCTGCACTCAGCAGTTAGAATTCTGTTAGCAAACACGTAAATTATGTATGATCTTCGCAAGAGAATGTTCAATCATGCGTTTGTCACGACGTTCTTGTCCGGCTTATGCAAATAGGATAATGTGGTTGCGTGCGTGCATACCAAGAGCTTATACTTGGTGTTGGTGTTTTGTCGGTGTGCTTGCTCCTGGTTGTGTTTCTCTTTTTGTGTACATTTGATATTATCTAAACTCGAGTATACCCGTCTAGCTCAGTTGGTAGAGCGCTGGCCTTTAGGCCAGTGGTCGTGGGTTCGAGCCCCACGGGGGGTGTAAATTGCCTAAGAGTCGTGCGTGAACGATTTGTGCGCCATGCAATTATACTAGAAAGCAGCACATGCTCCTTCTTCGTATTTTGGCTTGGATTTCTCTTTAAGTCTAACAATCGTCATGGTCGTTCACGGTGCGATTACTCTTGACTACAAGAGCGACGCAAGTAGCTGTTTTAAACAGCAAAGAATACTATTTTCTGCTCGACTATATTCGAAGCATTTCCGTTGATAGGAAATGGGCTGCCTGTCTGCACTCAGCAGTTAGAATTCTGTTCGAAACACGAAAACTATGTATGATCTTCGGAAAAGAATGTTCAATCATGCGTTTGTCACGACGTTCTTGTCCGGCTTATGCGGGTAGAATAATGTGGTTGCGTGCGTGCATACCAAGAGCTTATACTTGGTGTTGGTGTGTTTGTCGGTGTGCTTGCTCCTGGTTGTGTTTCTCTTTTTGTGTACATTTGATATTATCTGAACTCGAGTATACTTGTCTAGCTCAGTTGGTAGAGCGTTGGCCTTTTAAGCCAGTGGTCGTGGGTTCGAGCCCAAAGGGGGGTGTTTATATCCTGATAGTCGTGCGTGCGCCATGCATTTATGCGTCGCCGATACTCGCGGTGATCGAGTCGGTGATCAACGTTGAGAACACAACGCTGCTCAACATTCACCCGGACCGTCTCGCAGCAGCAGACGCAAAGGTCCCTGGAATGGTGAAGCTCATCGAGAACGCGACGAACCCCGACCACATCGTGAAGTCGGCCGCTGCCTGTCTACTCGCTTTCAACAGCGCGCTGTCACTCGCGATGGATGGTGGCAGCAGACCTATCGAGGAGCTCGCGCAGCTCACGCAATCAACCGCGTGTTGTGCGCGACGTATCCTGACGAAGACACAACATTCGTGACGAAGTGAAAAGGCGTCAGGGGGATGTCGATGCCCTAAAAGCGTCAAGACATATTTAAGGAGTGTGCCACACAGACGCCATCACAGAACTGTCGCGCGCGTGTCAGGCGCTTGGCATGTACGAGCTCGCGCTCATGTCGATCGCGCCGACATTGTTCAGGAACGATCATTGGGTCCGGTATTTTACGGGTCAGCCTGTTGATTGGATCCCGGCGCACCACATGCATTTCCTGCACCCAAACACGCTGCTGCGGCTGCTGCGGTTGGACCTTGGTTCACACTGCATGGAGCAAAGGCGTGAAGTACAGTGGCAGGGTCGCTTGCTTGACGACCTGGAGGCACTGCGCAAGCTTGACGACTACTATAGGGTCGACTCGTCGGTGCTGAAGGTCTGCGTGGATGCTGACGGCCGCGCAATGACAAATGCTGGAGGCTTGTCCACCCGTTGCTATAGTTTCCTCGGCTGCACAGCACACCTGGAATACCGTCTCTCTGATGACCACAAACACCAATGTCATCAAGAAGAAGGGTCATCTATTTATTAAAAACCTCCTCTCCAAGCATTCGGTGTCTTGCGGCCAAGACACCAAGTTCGTCGACGCACAACACCTCTCAACCTTCAATCTTTACCTCGACTCGAGCTTCACGAACAAGATCTTTGTCAACGACCCAACCGCATTGCTGGATCGACCCACGCGTGGTCGATGCAGTGGTGTTTTTAGACTGTTACGCTCCGACTTCCCAGGCTTCGACACGGCTGCTGAAATACCGCGCCTTTCAGTGTCAGGCAGGTACCTCGTCGCGAAAGTGACGGTCGAGTCTGCTCCCGTCTACATTCACAACGTGTACGCGTCAGTTGATCGCCAAGAGAAGCAGCAGTTCTTCATGAGTCTGTCGACCGATGAGTTTTAGGATGACGCGACGCACTTCGTGCTTGAAGACCTGAACACGCCGCTCGATCCGCGACTAGACTGCGCAACGCCCGATCTGCGCTACGACTCAAGTCGCTCCAGGTGTCTGGAGCGGCTCGCGAAGCTTGGGGCCGTCGACGCTTGGCGGAGCCACAACAACTTTGAGCGCTTATTCACCGGTTCGCTTCCACGAAAGAGCCGTCTGGACTACATCTTGATGTCAGAACGGCTTTGTGACCGCTTCTACGACAAGTCCAAGTACTTCTTGCCCAAGCACGCGACGACCACCTTGCGCCCAGCATCTCGCTTCGCTCCGGCAGGCAGCTTCTCGGATACTGGAAGTTCCCACGGTGTCTGCTATACTTCCCACAGGTCGTTTAGGCGATCGAGAAGGAAGTCGAGATGGTAGGTGATCACCTGCGCACAGTGAAGAACCCGAGAAAGTTCTGGGAGCAGTGGAAAACGAGAATCAAGAAGCAGCTACAAGGCATACAGAAGAAGCTTCGACAGCAAGACTCACAAGCCATCGAGGACACCCGCGTCGTGCTGGACCAAGCTGCCGCGCGGTTCCGCGTGTCGTCGAGTGAAAACGATCGCGAACTTTTCGACGAAGCCATGAGCAACTATAAGAAGACGGTGACGCGGACGAGCCAGTACAACTAGGATACTGCATTTGACTCCCAAGCCGCTAACAGCCGAGGAGTCCACTAAACACTTATTTCGTCCAAGGGACACGAGCTTGCGACGAGTCTCGATTGAGGAAATTGTGACACCGAGTAGAAGTGTCTCGACGATCCCTCGAGAGATCTCGCTCCGTTTCCTGGAGCACTGGGGGTCCGAGATGGGAGACCTTGAAAGTCCGACAGGAAGGGATCCTCCACCCGACGATGCCATGCAGCGCAAGTTTCTCGACTTAGTCTCGTGCTTCGTCTCGGACCCTGACCGCGAAATGCTTGACGCTGAGTTAACAGCAGCAGACCTCGCAAGTGCGATCAAGCATACGAAGGCAACGTCATCACCGGAGATGGATGGCTTGACCGCTGGTCCCTACCAGGCGGCGCCAGATGTGTTCGGCGAGTGCTTGGCGATTGAGTTCTCAGACCGACTCCGATGTGGCGAGCTCATGGCGTTTCGGCACAAGTCGGCAGTCGTGCTACTACACAAGAAGGGCTCACGCGCCGCGCCTGGCAACTACCGGCCGATCGCGCTCATATGAGTCGATATGAAGGTGCTGTCAAAAGCGCTGACGTATAGGTTGCAGGGCGTGATTCTCGACTTGATCCATCCGGACCAAAAGGGAGTCGTCAAAGGCCGCTCGATACATCACCACGTGCGCTTCCTCTCCGATCCGCAAGATCTCGTCACAAGCCGCGACGAAGAGGCATACGCGCTGTTCTTGGACTTCCGGAAGGCCTTCGACCGTGTCAACTGGGACTTCATGTTCCGGCTGCTTGAGTGCATGGGCTTCGGACAGGGCTTCATTAAGTGGATCCAGCTTTTGTACACAAATCCCCAAGCGCACTTGCTGGTCAACGACAAATCCAGCCAGCATTGCATCCGACGCGCGGCGTGAAGCAAGGCGATCCGGTCTCGACGCTGCTCTTCGTGCTCACAATCGAGCCGCTCGGGAACATGCTGCGCGCGCACGAAGAGCACGGTGTGTGTCTAAATGAAGACCACACGGTGACAAGCAGATTTTTTGCAAATGACTCAACGCTTCTCGCCAGTTCAATCGTGAATATTAAGGAACAGCTGCGTCCGTGGACGAGTATTGCCTAGGCTCTGGTGCAAAACTCAACATGTCCAAGTCTGTTCTGCTGACGCTAAAGCGAAATGCCGAATGCCCTGCGCTGCCTGGCGTTCACAAGCTCGCGTCCGCGGACACGGTCAGGTACTTGGGCATCCCATTTGGACAAGCGCTTGTGGATAACGTAATCATCGAGTTTCTTGATCAGCGCTTGTACGACGGCTCTAAGGCTTAATACCGACGCGCGCGCACGATTCGTAGTCGACTCCTGGTGTTAAGACGGTGGTGCTCTCGCGCCTGTGGCACTACACACAGCATGTACCGATTTCACAGACAGTGGTTCGCCGCTGGTTGTCGATGCTCAATCGTTTCGTCTTGAGCCGCAAGCACGACCGCGATACAAAGCATGTGCAGCTCATCCCGAGTAAATTCTTGCACTAGCAGCGCAGCGACGGTGGATTGGGGATTCCAAAAC
Source organism: Plasmopara viticola (assembly GCA_001695595.3). NCBI lineage: Eukaryota > Oomycota > Peronosporomycetes > Peronosporales > Peronosporaceae > Plasmopara > Plasmopara viticola. The sequence goes on along the minus strand of MBPM02000147.1, from coordinate 33,828 downwards.
TCGATACCCAGCGAAAGCGTCAGCGTCTCGCCCTGCTGCTGCAATTTACGAACGTGGCGAGTGCGACGCACGAGAGGATCTGGGCAACGGCGAGCGTCGAGCTACTGAAATTCGTGATGCCTTGCTACGCCAGATGCAATGCGCTGGACTTACTCACAGTGTCGGCATGGTGGAGAGCAACGTGAACGTGTTGGTCTAAGACGCGCTGGGAGATCACGATGCGTGACCTGCCTCCAAACGAGCGCGCGATGTATGGTCTGAATCAGTCGATCTGGTTCCACGCAGATGCAAAGCTGCACTATGAGAAGATTTTGCGGACAGCAACAAAAGAAGCGCATCGACGGTGTCTTGGCATGGTCCCCGATCCACAGCGCAGCTTTCGGCTGCATGTCTTGCGCGTGTTCGACCTTTGGTTGCTTGCCAACGTCCGACACAAGGGTGAGGCGTGGCCGACGTGTGATGAGTTTATCCAATGCAACCTCGACTTCACATTCGTACCGGTTCTACCCGGTGTACAGGCTTCGTGCACTGCATTGCGAGGGATCGCAGATTATGGATCGACTTGGTGCACTGCAGCTAGTGCGAGACTCGTCAAACGCTAGCTCAAGGCGTCTGCTTCCGCGCGTGGGATGTATGAGCGGCACAAGGACGTGCTTAGTTCCGGCGATCCCAAAATCGGCGCTATTGCAAGTCTTCTGGACACCCCAGCTACCGATTAAGCCACATCCAATGGCAATCTTCTCTAAGCGTGTCCACGAGCAGCGAATTAAGGTATTCGCCAAGCACGGTAGAAGACTGAGTGAGATCTTACTGCCGGTCTTTGATGACTTGCAGTTCCGACTCGCGTTCCGGCTGCTTCCCGTGCGCTCACGCTTTTGGTTCCTAGAGTATCACGTCCAGGAATCCGAATCTGTGTTCGCGATGGCTGCGAAGCGATCGAGACGGAGCAACACCTATTCTTCGACTGCATGCCCGCAATGCAGGTGTGGAGGCAGGTCTAGATACTCGTCTCGCCGTTCTTCGTCTCTCGCTCTGGCTGGATTGACATCGCTCTCGGGAAAAAGCTCCGCGTTCGCGAAGACTGGGACGAGTGCGCTGACGTGGTGCGCAACGTGTGGCACGTTCTCCGAGATGCGACGCTGCACACGATCTGGACGGATCGCAACAGGTGCCTGTTCGACGGAAGACAGCCGACACCAGCAGCTCCGGCGCTCGCGGGGATCTTCTCGACGTACTGCGCGCACTCTCGGTTCTTCCAACGGCGGTTGTACGATCGAGAAGAGAATCGCAAGCTACAGCGAGTGATCGAAACGATGAAGATCATCCAGCGTTCGGCGACTTTACAGCCGGATATCACCAGTGTCCGGTCAGGGGCGGAGCCGGGGCAGTTCGAATGTCCACACTCCGCACCCCCCAACGGTAGGGACCCATCCTCCCGCGCACCGCCAATCCCAGCCGATTCTACACAAGCTCTTGATTTCCCACACCGTGAAGATTTGGAGCCGTGGTCGCTCCAACGGAATCGGACCGAACACACTCCTTTAAACCTTTTGCCGATAGGGTCCTTTTTCGAGCACAGAACCGGCGCCTTCATCAGCGGACCCATCGCGAGGTCTCGAACGTTCCTCACTGAGGAGGGAAGGAGCCGGGACAGCTTCAACCGAATCTGTTCGCACACACTCCGTTCTCTCCACCAGGTTAGGCTCTCCTCAAGCGCGGTCGTCGGCATTTTCGAGAAAAAGAAAAGAGAAAAAGAAAGAGCGTCAGACAAAAGATAAACCAAATTTATGGTACCTCCAGCGGGCCGAGTTACGCCCCTAAAATGTACCAATTTATTGGTACATCTGTTTTTTTTGGAAATTTCGAAAATGTGAGCTTTCCCGACCACCCACAATTTCGAAAAACCTTTCGACAGCACTCCGTACTCGTCAAACTTCATACCCTGTATCGTTTGAAGACCTTTCAAAGAGCATACTAAGATTGGCTCAGAAACTCCCTGAGCGCATATTCTGTGTGGACCACAATTTTGTGGTTAACATCATATTGGTTTGTCGCAGAAAATCTTGAATCCACCGGTTCTGTTTAAGTACTCATTAGACTGTATTTTATTAATTAAAGAATTTTGTATAGCTAGGTACAATCGAGAAGTCACATCGTCGTAATTATTAATTGTAGACAAACTTTTAATTGAGCTAGACGGGTATACTCGAGTCAAGATAATATCAATTGTACACAAAAAGAGAAACCCAACCAGGAGCAAGTACACCGACGAACACACAAACAGCAAGTACAAGCTCTTGGTATGCACGCACGCAACCACATTATTCTGCTCGCATATAGCCGGACAAGAACGTCGTGTCAAACGCATGATTGAACATTCACTTGCGAAGATCATACAATGTTTTCGTGTTTACGAATAGGATCTTAACTGCTGAGTGTAGACAGGCAGCCCATTTCCTAACAACGGAAATAGTTCGATTATGGTTGAGCAAAAATGTGTTATTTTTGCTGTTGAAACAGCAAATTGTGCCACTCTTATAGTCAAGAGCAATTGCACCGTGAACGATCATGACGATTGTTAGACTAAAAGTACGAACAAGGAGCATGTGCTGCTTTCCAGTATAAATGCATGGCGCACAAATCTTTCACGCACGACTCTTAGGCAATTTACACCAGCCCGTGGAGCTCGAACCCACGACCACTGGCTTAAAAGGCCAGCGCTCTACCAACTGAGCTAGACGAGTATACTCGAGACAAGATAATATCAAATGTACACAAAAAGAGAAACACAACCAGGAGCAAGCACACCGACAAACACACAAGCACCAAGTACAAGCTCTTGGTATGCATGCACGCAACCACATTATTCTACTCGTATATAGCCGGACAAGAACGTCGTGACAGACGCATGATTGAACATTCGCTTGCGAAGATCATACGTAGTTTTCGTGTTTATGAACAGAATTCTTTGCTGAGTGCAGACAGGCAGCCTATTTCCTACCAAAGGAAATGTTTCTATTATAGTCGAGCAGAAAAGTGCATTCTTTGCTTTTTAAAACAGCAACTTGCGTCGCTCTTGTAGTCAAGAGTAATTGCACCGTGAACGACCCTGACGATTGTAAGACTTAAAAGAAATCTAAACCAAAATACGAAGAAGGAGCATGTGCTGCTTTTCAGTATAAATGCATGGCGCACAAATTATTCACTCACGACTCTTAGGCAATTTACACCAGCCCGTGGAGCTCGAACCCACGACCACTGGCTTAAAAGGCCAGCGCTCTACCAACTGAGCTAGACGGGTATACTCGAGTTAAGATAATATCAAATGTACACAAAAAGAGAAACACAACCAGGAGCAAGCACACCGACAAACACACAAACACCAAGTATAAGCTCTTGGTATGCACGCACGCAACCACATTATACTACTCGCATAAGCCGGACAAAAACGTCGTGACAAACGCTTGATTGAACATCCTCTTGCGAAGATCATACATAGTTTTCGTGTTCACGAACAGAAGTCAAACTGCTGAGTACAGACAGGCAGCCCGTTTCCATACAATGGAAATGGTTCGATTATAGTCAAGCAGAAAAGTGCATTCTTTGCTGTTTAAAACAGCTACTTGCGTCGCTCTTGTAGTCAAGGCAACTGCACCGTGAACGACCATAACGATTGTTAGACTTAGAGAGAGATCTAAACCAGAATACGAAGAGGAGCATGTGCTGCTTTTGAGTATAAATGCATGGCGCACAGATCTTTCACGCACGACTCTCATGCAATTTACACCCCCCGTGGGGCTCGAGCCCACGACCACTGGCTCAAAAGGCCAGCGCTCTACCAACTGAGCTAGACGGGTACACTCGAGACAAGATAATATCAAATGTACACAAAAAGAGAAACACAATCAGGAGCAAGCACACCGACAAACACACAAATACCAAGTATAAGCTCTTGGTATGCACGCACGCAACCACATTATTCTATCGCATATAGCCGGACAAAAACGTCGTGACAAACGCTTGATTGAACATCCTCTTGCGAAGATCATACATAGTTTTCGTGTTCACGAACAGAAGTCAACTGCTGAGTACAGACAGGCAGCCCGTTTCCATACAATGGAAATGGTTCGATTATAGTCGAGCAGAAAAGTGCATTCTTTGCTGTTTAAAACAGCAACTTGCGTCGCTCTTGTAGTCAAGAGTAATTGCACCGTGAACGACCATGACGATTGTAAGACTTAAAGAGAAATCTAAACCAAAATACGAAGAAGGAGCATGTGCTGCTTTCTAGTATAAATGCATGGCGCAAGAAAGAGCATGTGCTGCCTTTTAGTATAAATGCATGGCGCACAAATCATTAACTCACGACGATTAGGCAATATACACCCCCGTGGGGCTCGAACCCACGACCACTGGCTTAAAAGGCCAGCGCTCTACCAACTGAGCTAGACGGGTGTACTCGAGTTAAGATAATATCAAATGTACACAAAAAGAGAAACACAACCAGGAGCAAGGACACCGACAAACACACAAACACCAAGTATAAGCTCTTGGTATGCACGCACGCAACCACTTATTCTACTCACATAAGCCGGACAAGAACGTCGTGTCAAACGCATGATTGAACATTCGCTTGCGAAGATCATACATAGTTGTCGTGTTTACGAGAGAATTCTTACTGCCGAGTGCAGACAGGCAGCCGATTTCCTAACAACGGAAATGGTTCGATTATATTCGAGCAGAAAATTTTATTCTTTGCTGTTTAAAACAGCTACTTGCGTCGCTCTTGTAGTCAAGAATAATTGCACCGTGAACGACCATGACGATTGTCAGACTTAAAGAGAAATCTAAACTAGAATACGAAGAAGGAGCATGTCTGCTTTTGAGTATAAATACATGGCGCAAGAAAGAGCATGTGCTGCTTTCCAGTATAAATGCGTGGCTCACAAAGCTTTCACGTAGACTCTTAGGCAATTTACACCCCCGTGGGGCTCGAACCCACGACCACTGGCTTAAAAGGCCAGCGCTCTACCAACTGAGCTAGACGGGTAACTCGAGTCAAGATAATATCAAATGTACACAAAAAGAGAAACACAACCAGGAGCAAGCACACCGACAAACACACCAACACCAAGTATAAGCTCTTGGTATGCACGCACGCAACCACATTATTCTACTCGCATATAGCCGGACAAGAACGTCGTGACAGACGCATGATTGAATATTCGCTTGCGAAGATCATACGTAGTTTTCGTGTTTATGAACAGAATTCTTTCCTGAGTGCAGACAGGCAGCCCATTCCCTAACAAGGAAAGGTTGATTATAGTCGAGCGAAAATTGTATTTTTGCTGTTTAAAACAGCTACTTGCGTCGCTCTTGTAGTCAAGAGTAATTGCACCGTGAACGACCATGACGATTGTTAGACTTAAAGAGAAATCTCAACCAAAATACGAAGAAGGAGCATGTGCTGCTTTCGGTATAAATGCATGGCGCACAAATCTTTATCGCACGACTCTTAGGCAATGTACACGCCCCGTGGAGCTCGAACCCACGACCACTGGCTAAAAAGGCCAGCGCTCTACCAACTGAGCTAGACGGGTATACTCGAGTTAAGATAATATCAAATGTACACAAAAAGAGAAACACAACCAGGAGCAAGCACACCGACAAACACACAAACACCAAGTATAAGCTCTTGGTATGCACGCACGCAACCATATTATTCTACTCGCATAAGCCGGACAAGAACGTCGTGACAAACGCATGATTGAACATTCTCTTGCGAAGATCATACATAGTTTTCGTGTTTACGAACAGAATTCTAACTGCTGAGTGCAGACAGGCAGCCCATTTCCATACAATGGAAATGGTTCGATTATAGTCAAGCAGAAAAGTGCATTCTTTGCTGTTTAAAACAGCTACTTGCGTCGCTCTTGTAGTCAAGGGCAACTGCACCGTGAACGACCATAACGATTGTTAGACTTAAGAGAGATCTAAACCAGAATACGAAGAGGAGCATGTGCTGCTTTTGAGTATAAATGCATGGCGCACAGATCTTTCACGCACGACTCTATGCAATTTACACCCCCGTGGGGCTCGAGCCCACGACCACTGGCTTAAAAGGCCAGCGCTCTACCAACTGAGCTAGACGGGTACACTCGAGACAAGATAATATCAAATGTACACAAAAAGAGAAACACAACCAGGAGCAAGCACACCGACAAACACACAAACACCAAGTATAAGCTCTTGGTATGCACGCACGCAACCACATTATTCTATCGCATATAGCCGGACAAAAACGTCGTGACAAACGCTTGATTGAACATCCTCTTGCGAAGATCATACATAGTTTTCGTGTTCACGAACAGAAGTCAACTGCTGAGTACAGACAGGCAGCCCGTTTCCATACAATGGAAATGGTTCGATTATAGTCGAGCAGAAAAGTGCATTCTTTGCTGTTTAAAACAGCAACTTGCGTCGCTCTTGTAGTCAAGAGTAATTGCACCGTGAACGACCATGACGATTGTAAGACTTAAAGAGAAATCTAAACCAAAATACGAAGAAGGAGCATGTGCTGCTTTCTAGTATAAATGCATGGCGCAAGAAAGAGCATGTGCTGCCTTTTAGTATAAATGCATGGCGCACAAATCATTAACTCACGACGATTAGGCAATATAACCCCCGTGGGGCTCGAACCCACGACCACTGGCTTAAAAGGCCAGCGCTCTACCAACTGAGCTAGACGGGTGTACTCGAGTTAAGATAATATCAAATGTACACAAAAAGAGAAACACAACCAGGAGCAAGGACACCGACAAACACACAAACACCAAGTATAAGCTCTTGGTATGCACGCACGCAACCACATTATTCTACTCACATAAGCCGGACAAGAACGTCGTGTCAAACGCATGATTGAACATTCGCTTGCGAAGATCATACATAGTTGTCGTGTTTACGAGAGAATTCTTACTGCTGAGTGCAGACAGGCAGCCGATTTCCTAACAACGGAAATGGTTCGATTATATTCGAGCAGAAAATTTTATTCTTTGCTGTTTAAAACAGCTACTTGCGTCGCTCTTGTAGTCAAGAATAATTGCACCGTGAACGACCATGACGATTGTCAGACTTAAAGAGAAATCTAAACTAGAATACGAAGAAGGAGCATGTCTGCTTTTGAGTATAAATACATGGCGCAAGAAAGAGCATGTGCTGCTTTCCAGTATAAATGCGTGGCTCACAAAGCTTTCACGTAGACTCTTAGGCAATTTACACCCCCGTGGGGCTCGAACCCACGACCACTGGCTTAAAAGGCCAGCGCTCAACCAACTGAGCTAGACGGGTAACTCGAGTCAAGATAATATCAAATGTACACAAAAAGAGAAACACAACCAGGAGCAAGCACACCGACAAACACACCAACACCAAGTATAAGCTCTTGGTATGCACGCACGCAACCACATTATTCTACTCGCATATAGCCGGACAAGAACGTCGTGAAAAACGCATGATTGAATATTCGCTTGCGAAGATCATACGTAGTTTTCGTGTTTATGAACAGAATTCTTTCCTGAGTGCAGACAGGCAGCCCATTCCTAACAAAGGAAAAGGTTGATTATAGTCGAGCGAAAATTGTATTTTTTGCTGTTTAAAACAGCTACTTGCGTCTCTCTTGTAGTCAAGAGTAATTGCACCGTGAACGACCAAGACGATTGTTAGACTTAAAGAGAAATCTCAACCAAAATACGAAGAAGGAGCATGTGCTGCTTTCGGTATAAATGCATGGCGCACAAATCTTTATCGCACGACTCTTAGGCAATTACACCCCCGTGGGCTCGAACCCACGACCACTGGCTTAAAAGGCCAGCGCTCTACCAACTGAGCTAGACGGGTACACTCGAGACAAGATAATATCAAATGTACACAAAAAGAGAAACACAACCAGGAGCAAGCACACCGACAAACACACAAACACCAAGTATAAGCTCTTGGTATGCACGCACGCAACCACATTATTCTACTCGCATAAGCCGGACAAGAACGTCGTGACAAACGCATGATTGAACATTCGCTTGCGAAGATCATACATAGTTTTCGTGTTTACGAGAGAATTCTTACTGCTGAGTGCAGACAGGCAGCCCATTTCCATACAATGGAAATGGTTCGATTATAGTCAAGCAGAAAAGTGCATTCTTTGCTGTTTAAAAAAGCTACTTGCGTCGCTCTTGTAGTCAAGGGCAACTGCACTGTGAACGACCATAACGATTGCTAGACTTAGAGAGAGATCTAAACCAGAATACGAAGAGGAGCATGTGCTGCTTTTAGTATAAATGCATGGCGCACAATCTTTCACGCACGACTCTCATGCAATTTACACCCCCCGTGGGGCTCGAGCCCACGACCACTGGTACTTCCCAATTTGCCGGCTACTACGCAAGTCAAATCATAGGAAGTACCCCCTTTCAACCACCTTTTCTACCCTTCGTTCTATTGCAATGGACAGCCCTGACATTTCTATCCGCGCGTATCGCAAAGAATCTTTCGAAAACGTCAAATCTGTCCCGTCTGCGTTGTTACTTACTGTAAGTAATCATCAATTGGAGAAGGGACTCGATATAGAGTTGCCTCTGACATCCAGTTCAACTGACGGCGCGGCTACGGTCACGCCGCCGAAACTTAATGCTTCCACCTCGGAAGCGTTCGCTGGGTCAAGTGCACCTGGTGGTCCGGACAGTGAATCGATTCTCTCCCCTCAGTCAGGCGTCAAGAATGTCTCGTCCCCACCAGATGAAGACATGCGTCCGACCATGGCTAGCTTACTTGCGCAGCAAGAAACCATTCGTCGGAGCACCGAAGACGCTGACGCTGCGCGTCGGCGTGTAGAAACGCCCAAGCCACTCGCCTGCGACATTGAAGCAATCGAACGTCAGTACGCTGCTGGCGGGGACTGGTCATTCATCGCCTCTCACATGGAGCAGGCGCGACCATATACCCTACCTCGTGCCAAGTACGATATGGTAATCGATACCGGACGCATGTTTGCAAAAACACCGCTTCAGAAGATTATGGCATCGCTTACAGGCAAGCATCACGGCAACAAAGCACTTGAGCACCTGTACAGCAAGTTCGAGATTGGCCAAGTGTCCAAACTTCCTGGCGGTAATCTTCGAATTAAGGTAAAGTCGAAGAACGCCTGCATCGCTCTCGAGCGCACAAAAGTAAACATTCTAGGGGGTGTATTCATGTTTAAGGAATTCGACGTGCTAGGTGGCAAGTACTATGTCGATGTTTCGAATGTTGACTCGGACACGAAAACGGACGTAATGCTGCACCGCTTGTTCTTGATGGGCTGTAAACCGGTGTACGATACCTTCCGTGAAGTAAACCTTGCAACTGGTATAACGTCAGCAACCTGGAGAGTATACTTCCTTACCACGACATGCCCAGGTCCCCTCATTGTGAATGGATCAGTGTGTGACCAGCTCCAGTTCGACAACAAGTTGCACCCCGTGCACGGAAAGAACGCTCCATATCCTTCCGAGCGTTTGCCTTTCGGCTATCGTTCGCATCACTTCATCGACCTGCGCACGAGTGACGACATCTATCGAAGCCCAGCCACTCCAACCGGGTCACCACCACTGCAGCCTGTCACGGCACTTGTTGCAGCGAAACAGCAGCATCAAACGAACCCAAAACCAGCCACTTCTAAGTCCCAGCCGATGACCTCGCTGCAGCGTGCAGTACAGGAGTCCACAACGAAAAATGATAAGAAGCTTCAGCAAGAAGCTCAGCATAGTTTACCGCCTAACTGCAATCGACTTGCAAGCCCCTAAGCTGCACCGACGATATTCTGTCAGTTGCGACGTTCGAGGGGTCGAGCGGAAAAATTTCCCCACCCCGTAGTCCCGAAAGCAGTATGAAGAAGCCAACGATGTACCTTACAAATGGGGAAAGCTCAGACGGATTCGCAACCGTCTTCAACACCAAGAAGCGGAGCCGCGGAGATATTGACCTTTCGAATCTTCTTACCAAAAAGCAGCCGCAATCACTCGACGGAATCGCGACTAAAAACTTCTTCGAGGTCCTGCAAAACATGGAAGTCGATCTTGAGCTTAAAGACGTCACGGCAAGCAAGAAGTTTGGCGTGCGCAAGCAGATCGTACCAGTAGCCGTGGCACGTCCTTCGGGGATGGCCACCGCAAAGGAGTCGGTATTTTTCATGGAAAAACACCACACAAAAATTAAAAAAGCTGCAAAGGCTTCGTCGATCCTAGAAGTCACGGAGGCAATGATCAATGATGAAAATACTGCGCTGCTTGATACGTTGCCAGATCGCCTTGTGCTTGCAGACGAAAAGGTCGATGGCATGGTCAAGCTACTTGATAATGCAACAAATCCAGACCTTGTGATGAAGCCGGCAGCTCAATGTCCGATGGCTTTCAACAGCGCGTTGTCCCTTAAAATGGCAGATGACCACCGCATCATCGCTGAAATTGCGCAACTGCACGCAATTAACCGCGTATTATCAGCTACGTACCCGCAAGAAGACACAACTTTTGTTACAAAGTGGAAGCGTGTCATGAATATGCCTCTACCATCCAACCGCCATGAAATCTTCAAGGCATGTGCCAAGTGGTGGACCCACTCTGACTCAATTACAGAGCTTGCGCGTGCGTCGAAGGCACTCGGTATATTTGAGCTTGCGCTCATGTCCGCTGCTCCGACACTCTTTAAAAATGACCACTGGATTCAATACTTTACAGGCCAGCCAGTCGAATGGATTCCAGCACACCACATGCGCTTCTTGCATCCCAACACACTGCTACGGCTGCTGCGTTCTAAGGTTGGAGAGCTCTGTATGGAGCAGTGGCGTGACGTACAATGGCAAGGTCACCTTCTTGATGACCTTGAAGTGCTCCGCCAGCTTGAAGGGTACTATCCGGACGACTCATCGGTGCTAAAAATTCAATTGAATGCCGGCTCCTTGGCTACGACTGTGGCTGGAGCTATCTCCAGTCGGTGCTAAAGTTGAGTCGGAAGGACAACACGTTTGGAACGCTGTCTCGCTTATGACAGTGAACACAAACGGCATCAAGCGAAATGGCCACCTCCTTATTGGAAATCTTTTGGCCAAGCACTCGCTAACATGCGTACAAGAAACCAAGTTTGCTGACGCGCAGCATCTCAATACGTTCAAGTTTCACCTCTGCTCACATTTTGCGCACAAACTCTTCGTCAATGACAGTAACACGCGACTCGACCGACCCACGCGCGGTCGCAGTAGTGGAGTCCTGACGCTGCTACGTTCTGATTTTCCTGGTATCGACACGGCTGCAGAAATGGTACACCTGTCGGTGCCGGGACGGTATCTTGTTGTAAAGGTAACGGTTCAACGTGCTCCCGTCTATATTCACAATGTGTATGCGCCCGTCGATAGACACGAAAAGCAATCGTTCTTTCTAAACCTTCCAATAGATGGGTTTGAAGATGATGCAACGCACTTCGTGCTTGGAGATTTAAATACGCCACTTGACCCGCGACTTGACTGCTCGAAACCTGACTTGCGCTACGACCCGAGCCGCTCTGCTTGTCTCGAGTGGCTTGCCAAGCTAGGTGTCGTTGATGCGTGGCGTACTCACTATGACTTTAAGCGAGTGTTTACTGGTCCCCTTCCTCGAAAAAATCGCCTGGACTACATTTTAGTTTCGGAGCAATTCTGTGACCGCTTTTACGAAAGTGCTGAATACTTCCTGCCAATGCACGCTGGTGATCATCTTGCTCATAGTGTTTCCCTTCGAAGCGGTACGCAGCTACATGGTCGTGGTTATTGGAAATTTCCACAATACCTCCTCGAATATCCGAAGATTGTATCAGCGATTGAGAGGGAGGCCGAGCAGGTCCTAGACCAACTTCGCCGTTCAAAAAACCCCGGGAAAATTTGGGAAAAGTGGAAAGGAAGCATCAAGACTCAGCTTCAAGACGTACAGAGGAAGCTCAAGCAACAAAGTACGCGAGAGATCGAAGATGCCCGCGTCACATTAGATCAAGCAGCCGCACGATACCGCGTATTTCCAGACAAAAACAATCGAGACTTCTTTGACGAGGCTCTGCAAATCTATAAAGACACAGTCAAAAGAAGTAGTCAATACAATCATGATGCTTCTTTCGATTTCCAAGCCAACAACTCAGAACGTTCAACAGCCCATTTTTTTCGTCCTCTCGACACAAGTTTGCGGCGCGTTTCGATTGAAGAGGTAATAACACCGAGTGGAAATGTCTCATCGAATCCTCAAGAAATTTCTCTGCGCTTCTTGGAGCACTGGGGGTCTGAGATGGGTGATGTCGAAAGCCCAAACGAATCGGCTTCTGAGCCAAATGGCGCGAAGCAACGCAAACTTCTTGACTCAATTTCGAGAAGCGTTCCAGTCACGAGCTACACAGCTTTGGAAGCCGACTTGACCACTGCTGACCTTGCAACTGCAATCCGGCATATGAGAGCGACATCCGCTCCAGGCATGGACGGATTGACGGCTGGATTTTATCAGGTGGCACCAGTAGTATTCGGGGAGTGCCTCGTCATTGTCTTTAAAGATAGGCTGCGACGTGGTAAGCTTTTAGCGTCTCAACGCAAATCGGCGGTCGTACTGCTACATAAGAAGGGTTCTCGCGCTGAGCCAGGCAATTACCGTCCGATTGCACTTGTGCCAGTCGACGTAAAGGTGCTGTCAAAAGCACTGACATATCGGCTACAAAGTGTAATGCTCGACTTGATTCATCCAGACCAAAAAGGCTTCGTCAAGACTCGATCAATTCATCATCATGTACGCTTTCTTGTCGACCTGCAAGACCTTGTCACAAGTCGGGATGAAGAGGCATACGCACTTTTCCTGGACTTTCAAAAGGCATTCGACCGTGTAAATTGGTCATACATGTTTCGGCTGCTGGCTTGCATGGGCTTTGGACCAGTTTTTATATCTTGGGTCCGGCTCTTGTACACCAAACCGAAGGCACACCTGCTCATCAATGGTAACATCCAGCCGGCTTTACACCCTACTCGAGGAGTTAAGCAAGGAGACCCTCTGTCGGCACTCCTATTTGTTCTCACAATTGAGCCTCTTGGAAATTTGCTCCGCAAACATGAGGAATACGGGGTATGTCTAAATGCGAATAGTACGGTGACAAGCATGTTTTTTGCAGATGACTCGACGCTTCTCGCCGGATCAATTGATTACGTTCAGGCTCAGCTCGAAATTGTCGACGAGTATTGTGCTGGCTCTGGAGCAAGACTTAATCTATCCAAGTCGGTACTGCTGGCTCTTAATCGTAGCACGGTGTGTCCTGAACTTCCCGGGGTCCAAGTCCTTGATCGTTCTGACACAACAAAATACTTAGGCATCCCGTTCGGTCAGGCGTCAGTCAACGACATGATCACCGAATTCTTGGATGCTCGCTTTTTTGAGGGCATAAAGTCATGGTACAGGCGCGCTCGCACACTCCGAGGGAGACTGCTCGTTGCACAGACGATGGTGCTATCACGCTTATGGCACTACACTCAGCACGCGAATATTTCTCAGATCATTGTGCGGCGCTGGCAATCGATGCTTAACCGATTCGTGTTGAGTCGAAAGCATGATCGTGACGGAAAGCACGTGATGCTCATACCGAGCGAATTTCTTTATCTCCGGCGCAATCAAGGTGGTCTTGGAATTCCGCGTCTCGATGCACAGCTCAAGAAGCAACGTCTTTCGCTGTTATTGCAGTTTATTGGGGCTGTAAGTGCTGCTGATGAGCGAAACTGGACGGCAGCGAGTGTTGAGCTGCTGGCGTCAGGATTACCTTCCTATGGCGGATGCCATGCACTGGACTTTCTTACAATTTCACCTCTTCGTCACGGCCAGCTTATCTCACTTAGCCGAAGTGCAATGTGGTGGAGAGAGACGTGGGTGTGTTGGTACAAGACTCGATGGAACGTCACGTGGCATGACTTGGATTCACATGAACGCGCCACGTACGGCCTACATCAGCCGATTTGGTTCCATGCTGATGCTCAACTTCACTACGAGAAGCGAAAACGGTCCGATGCGGCAGTGGTGCATCGACGTTGTCTAGGGATGGTTACCGAACCACAACGAAGCTTCCGTCTCCATATCTCACGTGTCTTCAACTTACGGTCACTTTCCGACTTCAGGTGTGAAGGTGAAGAGTGGCCAGCTGCAACTACCTTCGTACAGCGACATATCGACTACACGATTGGCTCAGTGCGACCGTATACACAGATAAAGTGGCTGCGCTCGCTGTACCGCGAAGCGACACAGATTGTAGACCGCCTTGAAGCACGACAACTTGTACGAGACTTGTCAAGTATCGACGCACAGAGATGTCTGCTTCCACGAGTTGGCTACAGGAACAAAGCAAAAATATTCTTGATCCCGAAAATCCCACGGTCAGCGATTATAAAAATTGTCTGGGCGCCTGACCCTCCGAAAAAGCCGCACCCGATGAAAATTTACTCGAGGCGCGTTGACAACCACCAAATTGAAGCCTTCGCGGAGTATAGCAAGCGACTGCGCCAGATCCTGCTTCCAGTCTTCGAAGACTTGCAGTTTCGTCTAGCGTTTCGCCTGCTGCCTGTGCGATCGCGCTTTTGGTTCTTGGAGACGTCACATCCAGGGATTCGTAAATGCGTGCGTGCAGGATGCAACGCGATAGAGACCGAAAAGCATTTGTTTTTTGACTGCACGTTTGCGTCACAGCTGTGGTGCCAGATCCTGCAGCTTGTCTCGCCGTTCTTTGTCTCTCGACCGTTGTGGCTCGATATTGCTCTCGCGAGCAAGCTGCGCGTACGCGACGAATGGACTAAATGCTCTGTTGTGGTAAGAGAAGTATGGCATGTGCTTCGGGCTGTAGTGCTTCACACGATCTGGACGAACCGCAATCGATGCTTATTCGACGGACGGCAACCGATGCCGATAGCTCCAGCGCTCTTGATCATACTGTCGACTTTCTGTGCGCACCTTCGCTTTTTCCAGCGACACCTGTATGACCGACAGCTGAGCCAACATCTGCAACAAGTGATTGGCTTGCTGAGAACCCATTCCATGTTTTGCAGCTTCACTTGCCAGTATCCAGGCATCACCCAGGAGCGTACTACGCAGCTCTGACCTGCGAAGCCGGTGTCATCACGACCTGTGCGCACAAGACAAAAAATGGGCGAGGTCTAGGAAAGAACACGGTCAATGTCGGCAAATATTGAGTTCATTTCAATTAATGCCACTTCGCCGTCAGATGTTGTGGCTGCTACCTGGTCGGGCAGCCTGCCGGTTGCCCTTGCGGGTGAAATCGTTTCCTTTGAATAACGTCTGGGTTGCTTTAGGGTCCGACGTCGCCGCAAGACTCGTACTTGATGTATCCAAACGGCGCACATGGAGGGGCATCGGGTGCGAGCTAGCCGCGTCAGAAGCCGGGGAAGGCGGCGCCTCCTGAAAAGCAGTGAGGAAGCGGCTGTGTGTTGAGGCCAGAGCTTTTGTCCTCTGTGCGCCCTGGAAGGCCAGGGGTTCCTTGGTTCAGCCTGAGAGATGAAACACATCAGTTTTGGTAACCCTGCAGGGCTTGAGAAGCCAACTTACCTGTGGGGCCATAGAGGCAATTTTCTTTTATTTTCGCTGTGGGGCCTGGAGGGACAAATTTTTTTTTATCTACCATGACGAATGAAAAGCCAGGGACATTACCTTATAAAGTTTAAGGTCAAGACCCGATCCCAGTTATGGGTCGGCCCACGGACTGAGCTGCGGGCTACGCCGTCGTGAAACGACGCGACAGTGTGCTAAAAGACCGGACTTCCGTTTAAGCACCTGAGGTCTCGACACGTGTGAACAATTGGCATGCAATGGGCACTGTCTGCGCTGCACATGTGCCCAAAGTTTCAGCTGTTGATTGGCCGCAGTTTCCGAGCAATGTTGCCACAAACAGAAGGTCTAAACGACCAATTTTGGCCGAAGTTGAAGTCAAAATGGGGGCAAAAGTGTAGAACCGAAACCCTTTCAAGCCAGTGATTGGACGAAATCCAAAACCAAAACTAAGGAAAAAACACAAATTTATGCACTTTCCTTTTTCGAGGAAAATACATAAATTTATGTAGATTCCTATTTTGGATAAAAATGCATAATTATATATGTACACTAGAGTAGTTTACAACAGATATTACGCCAGGCAAGTTGGGTAGACATTCGCCTATATAACTTAATATAGACGACCTTCAACTGAGCTAGACGGGTATACTCGAGTTAAGATAATGTCCAATGTGCACAAAAAGAGAAACACAACCAGGAGCAAGCACACCGACAAACACACAAACACCAAGTATAAGCTCTTGGTATGCACGCACGCAACCATATTATTCTACTCGCATAAGCCGGACAAGAACGTCGTGACAAACGCAAGATTTAACATTCTTTTGCGAAGATCATACATAGTTTTCGTGTTTACGAACAGAATTCTAACTGCTGAGTGCAGACAGGCAGCCCATTTCCTAACAACGGAAATGGTTCGATTATAGTCGAGCAGAAAATTTTATTCTTTGCTGTTTAAAACAGCTACTTGCGTCGCTCTTGTAATTGCACCGTGAACGACCATGACGATTGTTAGACTTAAAGAGAAATCTAAACCAGAATACGGAGAAGGAGCATGTCTGCTTTTGAGTATAAATGCATGGCGCAAGATAGGCATGTGCTGCTTTCTAGTATAAATGCATGGCGCACAAATCTTTCACGCACGACTCTTAGGCAATTTACACCCCCCGTGGGGCTCGAACCCACGACCACTGGCTTAAAAGGCCAGCGCTCTACCAACTGAGCTAGACGGGTATACTCGAGTTAAGATAATGTCAATGTGCACAAAAAGAGAAACACAACCAGGAGCAAGCACACCGACAAACACACAAACACCAAGTATAAGCTCTTGGTATGCACGCACGCAACCATATTATTCTACTCGCATAAGCCGGACAAGAACGTCGTGACAAACGCAAGATTTAACATTCTTTTGCGAAGATCATACATAGTTTTCGTGTTTACGACAGAATTCTAACTGCTGAGTGCAGACAGGCAGCCCATTTCCTAACAACGGAAATGGTTCGATTATAGTCGAGCAGAAAATTTTATTCTTTGCTGTTTAAAACAGCTACTTGCGTCGCTCTTGTAATTGCACCGTGAACGACCATGACGATTGTTAGACTTAAAGAGAAATCCAAACCAAAATACGAAGAAGGAGCATGTGCTGCTTTCTAGTATAAATGCATGGCGCACAAATCTTTCACGCACGACTCTTAGGCAATTTACACCCCCCGTGGGGCTCGAACCCACGACCACTGGCTTAAAAGGCCAGCGCTCTACCAACTGAGCTAGACGGGTATACTCGAGTTAAGATAATGTCCAATGTGCACAAAAAGAGAAACACAACCAGGAGCAAGCACACCGACAAACACACCAACACCAAGTATAAGCTCTTGGTATGCACGCACGCAACCATATTATTCTACTCGCATAAGCCGGACAAGAACGTCGTGACAAACGCATGATTGAACATTCTCTTGCGAAGATCATACATAGTTTTCGTGTTTACGACAGAATTCTAACTGCTGAGTGCAGACAGGCAGCCCATTTCCTAACAACGGAAATGTTCATTATAGTCGAGCAGAAAATCTTATTCTTTGCTATTTAAAACAGCTACTTGCGTCGCTCTTGTAGTCAAGAGTAATTGCACCGTGAACGACCATGACGATTGTTAGACTTAAAGAGAAATCTAAATCAGAATACGAAGAAGGAGCATGTGCTGCTTTCTAGTATAAATGCATTGGCGCACAAATCTTTCACGCACGACTCTTAGGCAATTTACACCCCCGTGGGGCTCGAACCCACGACCACTGGCTTAAAAGGCCAGCGCTCTACCAACTGAGCTAGACGGGTATACTCGAGTTAAGATAATGTCAATGTACACAAAAAGAGAAACACAACCAGGAGCAAGCACACCGACAAACACACAACACCAAGTATAAGCTCTTGGTATGCACGCACGCAACCACATTATTCTACTCGCATAAGCCGGACAAGAACGTCGTGAAAACGCATGATTGAACATTCTTGCGAAGATCATACATAGTTTTCGTGTTTACGAACAGAATTCTAAGTGCTGAGTGCAGACAGGCAGCCCATTTCCTAACAACGGAAATGTTCGAATATAGTCGAGCAGAAAATCTTATTCTTTGCTGTTTAAAAACAGCTACTTGCGTCGCTCTTGTAGTCAAGAGTAATTGCACCGTGAACGACCATGACGATTGTTAGACTTAAAGAAAAATCCAAACCAAAATAAAATAAAGAAGGAGCATGTGCTGCTTTCTAGTATAAATGCATGGCGCACAAATCTTTCACGCACGACTCTTAGGCAATTTACACCCCCGTGGGGCTCGAACCCACGACCACTGGCTTAAAAGGCCAGCGCTCTAACTGAGCTAGACGGGTATACTCGAGTTAAGATAATATCAAATGTACACAAAAAGAGAAACACAACCAGGAGCAAGCACACCGACAAACACACAAACACCAAGTATAAGCTCTTGGTATGCACGCACGCAACCACATTATTCTACTCGCATAAGCCGGACAAGAACGTCGTGACAAACGCATGATTGAACATTCTCTTGCGAAGATCATACATAGTTTCGTGTTTACGAACAGAATTCTAAATGCTGAGTGCAGACAGGCAGCCCATCTCCTAACAACGGAAATGGTTCGATTATAGTCGAGCAGAAAATTGTATTCTTTGCTGTTTAAAACAGCTAATTGCGTCGCTCTTGTAGTCAAGAGTAATTGCACCGTGAACGACCATGACGATTGCTAGACTTAAAGAGAAATCTAAACCAAAATACGAAGAAGGAGCATGTGCTGCTTTCTAGTATAAATGCATGGCGCACAAATCTTTCACGCACGACTAATAGGCAATATACATCCCGCGATGGGCTCGAACCCACGATCACTGGCTTAAAAGGCCAGCGCTCTACCAACTGAGCTAGACGGGTATACTCGAGTCAAGATAATATCAGATGTACACAAAGAGAGAAACACAACCAGGAGCAAGCAAATCGATAAAAACACAAACACCAAGTATAAGCTCTTGGTATGCACGCACGCAACCACATTATTCTACTCGCATATAGCCGGACAAGAACGTCGTGTCAAACGCATGATTAAACATTCTCTTACGAAGATCATACATAGTTTTCGTGTTTACGAACAGAATTCTAACTGCTGAGTGCAGATAGGCAGCCCATTTCCTAACAACGGAAATGGTTCTACTTTAGTCGAGCAGAAAATTGTATTCTATGCTGTTTAAAACAGCTACTTGCGTCGCTCTTGTAGTCAAGAGTAATTGCACCGTGAACGACCATGACGATTGCTAGACTTAAAGAGAAATCTAAACCAGAAAACGAAGAAGGTGCATGTGCTGCTTTCTAGTATAAATGCATGGCGCACAAATCTTTCACGCACGACTAATAGGCAATATACATCCCGCGATGGGCTCGAACCCACGATCACTGGCTTAAAAGGCCAGCTCTCTACCAACTGAGCTAGACGGGTATACTCGAGTCAAGATAATATCAGATGTACACAAAGAGAGAAACACAACCAGGAGCAAGCAAATCGATAAAAACACAAACACCAAGTATAAGCTCTTGGTATGCACGCACGCAACCACATTATTCTACTCGCATATAGCCGGACAAGAACGTCGTGTCAAACGCATGATTAAACATTCTCTTACGAAGATCATACATAGTTTTCGTGTTTACGAACAGAATTCTAACTGCTGAGTGCAGATAGGCAGCCCATCTCTAACAACGGAAATGGTACGATTATAGTCGAGCAGAAAATTGTATTCTATGCTGTTTAAAACAGCTACTTGCGTCGCTCTTGTAGTCAAGAGTAATTGCACCGTGAACGACCATGCCGATTGCTAGACTTAAAGAGAAACCAAAATAAAATAAAGAAGGAGCATGTGCTGCTTTCTAGTATAAATGCATGGCGCACAAATCTTTCATGCACGACTATTAGGCAATATACACCCCCCGTGGGGCTCGAACCCACGACCACTGGCTTAAAAAGCCATCACTCTACCAACTGAGCGAGTGCCCACCTTCACTGGTGGTGAACGGCTCCGTGTGCAACCAGCTCGTGTTTAGCAACAAATTATATACGGTGCGTGGCAAAGACGCGCCATTTGCGTCTGACCGGCTTCCATTCGGCTTCCGCTCCCACCATAGCATTGACTTAGGGTCGCTCAACTCGTCGAATGCTAATTTTTCTCGAACAGTCCAAAGAAAGACCGCACAGCCTGCCAAAGCCATCACGGACTCAGTCGAAAAGATCACATGCTTCACAGGCCGAACCAGTTTTTTTCTTGAT
Organism: Plasmopara viticola; assembly: GCA_001695595.3. Lineage (NCBI taxonomy): Eukaryota > Oomycota > Peronosporomycetes > Peronosporales > Peronosporaceae > Plasmopara > Plasmopara viticola. The sequence goes on along the minus strand of MBPM02000147.1, from coordinate 13,369 downwards.
TGACAACGCGCTTGAGAATGGAGAGACGAAAGAGGATGGCCAGCTCCAGCCCGGAGCTCAGCATGGCCAGCAAATCATGGCCACCCAACTCGCAAAGAGGGTCATCGACATCGATGGCGTGCTCTCGATTTCAACATTTACTGGATCCGGAAGTCGTCTTTCGCCTCCAGCGAGTCCAAAGGCTTCACCTAAGCAAATGCTCATGTTGACGAATGGTTCAGCCGAATTAATCACTGTCACGAACAAAAAGAAACGCTTGCGTGGAGGTATCGACTTCACTAATACGTTGACAAACAGATGCCAAAACCACTGGATGGAGTCGCAAAAATGAAATACTTTCAGGCACTCCAGACGCTTGAAGTCAAGTTTGAGTTGATTGATGTGACCAGGGACAAGAAGTACGGCATCCGTCATCACGTTCGTCCGGTTGACGTAAAGCATCCCGAAGCCCCAAATCGTCCAAAGAGTCCGCGTTCTTTGTCGAGAAGCATCATACAAAAATTCGGAAGGCGTCTATTCCTTCGCCTGTTGTTGAGGTAACTGACTCTATGATCAGCGATGAAAATACGGCGCTATTGAACACACTTGACGACCGTCACGAGGATGCGGACAGAAAAGTTGAGAGCTTATCCACCATTCTTAGAAACGCGATTAATCCGGTCCACATCATGAAGAAAGCGACTGAGTCTCCGCTCGCATTTAACAGTGCGCTATCCGTCAAGATGGTAGCTAGCGGTAACGAGATCGAGGAGCTTGCGCAATTGCACATATTTAATCGAGTGCTGGGCGCGAACAAGCCGAACGAAGACACGACATTCGTAGCAAAATGAAACAGGCTTATGAAGAAATCGGTTCCGTCTAAGCGTCAGGATATCTTCGCTGCGTGTGGCAAGTGAAGGAAGGCGACGCCGAAGATCTTTGAGCTGACCCGTTTTACTAAGGCGCTGTCTGCATTTGAGCTAACGCTCATGTCGATCGCACCAACGCTGTTTGCAAATGACTACTGAATTCAATACGTCACGGGTCATCCGGTTGAGTGGATTCCCGCCCACCACGCTCGCCTGCTACACTCGAACACGCTGCTGAGTCTTCTGCGGTCGAAGCTTGGCGAGCTATGCATAGTGCATTGGCGTGAGATCCAATGGCAAGGTTTCTTGCTCGACGAGCTCGAAGAATTGTGAAAACTAGAAGGTCATTACCCAACACATATATCGGTTCTCCAGCTTTTTGTCGCAGACGACGGATCGGTGGCACCAGTAGCGGGTGGCATAGCCACTCGCTGCTAAGCTGATCTCGACGTCGCACCTGACTTGGAACAACACCAGTGTGCTAATTGTGAACATGAATGGCGTCAAGAAGAACGGGCACCTTCTGATCGACAATCTGCTATCAAAGTACGGGATGTCGTGCATTCAAGAGACTAAATTTGCGGACCGCTCGCATCTTGCAAGTTTCAAGTTTCACCTTGAGTGTACCTTCAAGCACAACTTGTTCCTGAGCGATGTGAACACACTCCTGGACCGGCCGACAAGCGGTCGAAGCAACGGAGTACTAACATTGCTGCGGTCCGACTTTCCAGGCATTAAATCGGCAGTGGATCTTACCCATCTGACCGTCCCTGGCCGGGTTCTCGACGTGCGTGTAATGGTCAAGCTTGCTCCCGTCTATATCTACAACGCCTACGCGCCTGTGCATAAACAAGAGAAACAAGCGTTCTTTTCAGATTAAGCAACGGAAGAATTCGAAGACGACGCAACACAGCTGGTACTTGGCAACCTTAATACTCTGCTGGACCCGACCTTGGAGTGTTCAATGTTGGATTTGCGTTATGACTCAAGTCGTTCGTGCTGCTTGGATTGGTTGGCCCGACTGGGCGTCGTAGACGCCTGGCAAATTCGCCACGATACAGCACGCGCGTTCACGAGACCGATGCCTTGCAAGAACCGCCTTGACTGCATCCTTGTCTCGGACATATTTTGTAGCAGCTTCTACGGTGATGCCAAGTGCTTCTTACCATCACATGCCGGAGACCATCTGGCACATAGCGTGACTTTCAAGTCGGGATCCCAGTTGCATGGTAGAGGTTACTGGAAGTTTCCGCACTATCTGCTCGAATACCCGCTAGTGGTATCGGCAATTCAGCGCGAAGCTGATGACATCCTATCGAAGCTTCACACTTCGAAGAATCCAGGGCGGATGTGGGAGCAGTGAAAGTCGGACATCAAAATGCAGCTGCAGAAGTTGCAGAAGAAGCTCCGAGCTCAAGATTGCCAAGCAGTTGAAAACACCTGCGTCGTGCTGGATCGCACGGCCGCGTGTCACCGAGCTGCTGCCCACGATGCTAATTGTAAGATGTACGAGGAAGCTATGAAAAACTACAAGGAGACAGTGACCTGGTCGAGCCAGTATCATCAAGACACTGCGTTCGATTTTCAAGCTGCAAACTCCGAGAAGTCGACGAAGCACTTTTTTCGACGATTGGACACAAGCTTGCGGCGAATCTCGATTGAGGAAGTCTTACTCCCGAATGGAAGTGTCTCAACCAACCCAACCGAGAACAGCCTTCACTTCCTCGAGCATTGGGGTCGGGAATGGGTGACCCAGACAATCAAACGGGAACAGCAGCCCCACCAGACAACACGATGCAACGTAAGCTTCTCGACTCTGTCGTTCGCACGATATCAGAGCCCGACAGGCAGGCTCTTGACAAGGACGTGAGCTCCATCGACTTGACAGAAGCTATCAAGCGCATGAAAACGACGTCATCTCCAGGTATCGATGGCTTGACAGCGGGATTTTACCAAGTCGCACCGGATGTGTTTGGCCAGTGCCTAGTGCTGGTCTTCAATGATCGACTCAAGCGCGGAGAACTGCTTGCGTCACAGCGAAAGTCGGCGGCGGTGTTGTTGCACAAAAAGGGTTCGCGAGCAGATCCAGGCAACTACCGACCTATCGCGCTCATCCCAGTCGATGTAAAGATCTTTCTAAGGCGCTGACGTATCGGCTGCAGTCAGCTATCCCAAAATTGGTCCATACGGACCAAAACCGCTTTGTCCGCGGTCGCTCGATTCACCACCACGTACGTTTCCTAGCTGATTTTCACGACCTTGTGACTAGTAGAGCCGAAGAGGCGTACGCGCTATTCTTGGATTTACAGAAGGCATTTGATCGAGTCAACTGGGATTACATGTTCCGGTTGCTTGAGCGTATGGGGATCGGCACAGGCTTCACACGCTGGGTAAAGTTGCTCTACACGGATCCGCTGGCTCACCTGCTGATCAACGGCGTCATTCAGCCAGCGCTGCATCCTTCACGCGGAGTGAAACAGAGAGACCCTCTGTCCGCACTGCTGTTCATCTTAACGATTGAGCCACTTGGAAACATGCTGCGCTCACACGAAGAGTACGGTGTGTGTCTGAATGACAACGATACTGCAACGAGTTTATTCTTCGCAGATGACTCGACGCTGATCGGAAGCTCCATCCCAAATCTGCAGGCACAACTTGAGACTGTGGAGAAGTATTGCCAAGGCTCGGGCGCAAGGCTGAACTTGTCAAAGTCGGTGCTGCTGGCTTTAAACCGGAATCAAGACTGCCCGCATATGCCCGGTGTACGCGTCCTCGGACGCTCGGAGTCGGTCAAGTATCTTGGCATTCCTTTCAGTCAGTCACCCGTCGACGATCGCATCCTCGTGTCGCTTGACCAGTGCTTTTATGAAGGCTTCAAACTGTGGTACCGTCGCGCTCGAACGCTTCGCGGGCGCCTCCTGGTTGCTCAGACCATGATTCTGTCGCGCTTATGGCACTGCACACAGCACGTGTCAATTCCGATGGCGGTCGTCAAAAGATGGCAGTCGACGCTAAGCCGATTTGTGCTGAGTCGCAAGCACGACCGCGACGCGACACACATACAGCTGTTCCCAAATGAATTTCTTTATCTTCGACGGGCGGACGGTGGTATTGGTATATCGAGTCTCGAAGCACAGCTTAAGCGGCAACCTTTCGTGCTTCTGATGCACTTCGTAGCACAGGCTCGAGCGTCTACCGGACGTTGATAGAGTTATTGAGGTCAATCCTTCCTCGGTACAGCAAATGCCATGCGCTCGATCTGCTTACAATATCTCCACAGCGCCACGGCGAGATGATCAAGTGGAGTCATACGTCGACGTGGTGGAAGACAACTTGGACCTGGTGGCACCGCTTAAGCTGGGAAATGACGTGGCAAGACTTGCCGTCCAACGAGCGCATCGACTATGCCCTTTTCAAACCGATCTGGTTTCACTCAGACGCCAGTCTCCACTACGAACAACGAATGCGTGATGGCACGACTTCGGCGCATCGGCGCTGCATTGGTATGGTGCCAGAGCCATAACGAAGCTTTACACATTTCTCGCGTCTTCGGTCTTCGGTCGCTTGCTGACTTTATGCGCGGTCTGGGCACGTGGCTGTCGCAAGTCGACTTCGTGGATCGACACATTGACTTTACGCTGGTGGACACCACGCCGGGTCAACAAATCAAGTGGCTACGCGTATTGTATAATGAGGCGACGCAGATCGTTGATCGGCTAAAATCATGTGGTGCTACTTTTTCGATATCTGACAGAGGTAGCCCGAGATTAATATTATACGTCGGAGTTTTCAGTGACGAGAAGCTGCAATTATTTCCTGCGATCTCACGCTCGGCGGTACTGCGTACCGTATAAATGCCAAAATCAACAATAAAGCCGCATCCGATGAAGGTGTATTGGGATAATATCGACGTCCGATTCATAAGAGAGCATGCAAAGCGAGGCAAGCGACTGCGGAAGGTACTGCTGCCAGTCCGGTCGCGCTTCCGGTTTTTGGAACATACAAATACTGGCATTCGCACATGTGTGCGCGATAATTGTGATGCAATTGAGTCGGAACAACATCTGTTGTTTGACTGCTCGCTTGCGTCGGACTTGTGGCTACATGTGCTTGACATCGCAAGCAGGCTCTTCAAACAGAAGCCAACGTGACTCGACATCGCACTTGCGCGAAGGAGGCGAGTGCGCGATAAATGGAAGGACCATGAGGCGATCGCAGATGACGTATGGCATGTCCTCCGCGCAATGACGCTTCATTTTCTGTGGTCGGATCGCAATCGGTGTTTGTTCGACGGGAGACAGCCTACGCCACCGATCCCGGCGCTGCAAATGGTATTTACGACATTTGCGGCGCACGTTCGACACTTTTATAGGCGCTTATATGGGGTCGATGATAAGCTGACCCTGACCAAATTGTGCGCAAGATGCAGTCCCAGCCGGCTTTCGGCAAGTTCGCTGATCTCCATCCTGGTATCACCAGTGTCCATGGTATGCTATTTGGAGGGATTTTTTGTCCGCCACAAGTTTTGTTATTCACTTTCGATTTTGCCGGCTAAGGCTCAAGCGTCCCAGCAACTCCAGTACTCGCCGGCTAAAAGTGGACTCTCCTCTGCGGACTGTGTTGTCTCCAGCTGCACCCGAAAGGGGGACGGGGGGCATGAGCCCAGAGGGTAATTACTTTAATGCCGACATGAGGAAAGTCCCGGACCCCTCCATACTGAAGCTCGACTCGCCGGCTTAAAAACGAGCTCTCTTTTAAGAACCGTGTTGCCTCCGGCTGCCGTCGAAAGGGGGACGGGGGACGTGAGCCCTGAAGATAGCCCGTTGTATAGCCGGCTCGTGGAAAGTGACGATCTAAAGGCGGAACGAAGCGACAGTGAGCTAGAGAACCAGTCGTGCGTTTCGGCGCCAGAGTGAACTACACGTGCAGCCAGTTGGTACACACCTGGCTATATATATGCTGCACAGATGGCAGAAGCACCAGCAGGTAACTCGCAGAAGCTACCGAGAAATTTCGACCCGCGCGAAGGGTCCAGCAGCCATTTTCCGATTCAACACATGGCAAAATGTAGAACCCTACACACCAACCTAACACTAGATTATGTATATTACACAGAATTAGTTCAGATTAGATATTAGGCCAGGCAAGTTGATTAGTCAATCGTCTATAAAGTTAATATAGACAATTTAAACTGAGCTAGACGGGTATACTCGAGTCAAGAAAATATCAAATGTACCCAAAAAGAGAAACACAACCAAGAGGGTACTTCTCAATTTGCCGGCAACCCCTCAAGTCGACTCATCAGAAGAACCTAACCCTCCCCCCTTCTCTGACCACCTTTCGCTCTTTCGTCAGTACAGATGGAAATTCAAGCCGCAGAAATTGCCGCAACCCCCTTCCCAATGCCTCTGCACCGTCTACCATTTATTCGCCGCGTGATGCAGCTGGATCTTCGCCTGTCTCTGCACCAAGAATCCAGTCGGCACCCAACAATCTGGGTACCGCGGGGAGCTCATCTCCCTTGGATTCTCCGACTAGCTCTAAATCCTCTGGCGACTCCTCGGCAGCCACTCGTCCAGCTGCGCCACCATCACCTCCCGTACCTTTGTTGCATCCGTCGTCCGCGCTTTTCGAGCCGCCTGCACCCGTGCTCGAAGACTCGAGCGACGAGCCGATAGATGCGCCTCCCGATGCTGTCTCTACCGTCGCTGCTGCTGCTGACGTGTCTGCTGACGTGTCTGGTGTTCCCGCCAACACTGTCGCCCCCAGCACGTCAGTGATCGCAGATCACGAAGACGAGCTGATGGAGCCGCCTCCAACTGATAAAGCGTCGACTGCACCTGTCGACACGCGTTCGACGATGGCCGCACTGCTGCGAGAGCAGGAGACCATCCGTCGCGACGAAGCCAAAGTCGAAGCGAAGCGAAGCCGCATCGAGACGCCAAAACCGCTTGCATGTGACGTCGAGTCGATCGAGCGCCAGTACACTGCTGGACGTGGCTGGTCGTTAATCGCCTCACAGATAGAGCACCCGCGCGCGTACGACATGGTCATAGACACGGGACGCACTTTCGCGAAGACTCCAATGCAGAAGATCATGGCGTTGCTGACTGATTCGCACCACGGAAACGACGCGCTTGAGAAACTGTACAGCGAGCACGCGATCGGCCAAGTGTCATAGCTCCCTGGCGGCAACCTACGCGTGAAGATCAAAACAAAGGAAGCCTGCCTCAAGCTCGAGCGCACGACGGTGAACATATTGGGCGGTATATTCTTGTTCGAGGAGTTCGATGTCCTTGCAGGCAAATACTTCCTCGACATCTCTACCGTCGATTCAGACACCAACACGGATGCGATCCTGTTTCGGCTCTTTATTCTTGGGTGCAAGCCGATCTATGACACGTTCCGCGAGGTGAACATGGCGACCGGCATCCCTCGGCGACGTGGCGAGTGTACTTCCTCTCGAACACGTGTCCAAAGCCGCTAATGGTGAACGGCCCGGTATGTGACCAGATTCTGTTCGACAACAAGCTGCACCCAGCTCACGGCAAGAGCGCACCGTATCAGTCCGAGCGTCTGCCTTATGGTTATCGCTCGCTCCACGGCATCGATCTGCTCACAAGTGACGAAGTCTTCCCGCGTCCGATCCCCCCGGCCGAGTCGTTGTCGTCGCAGACACCAAAGCAACCCACGAAGCAGCAACAAGCTATGCCGACGATTCCTGCGCAAGCGACGACGAACGACAAGCGAATGAACTCGCTGCAAAAGGCAGTTGGGGAGTCCGAGAAACGCAATGGGAAGCTTCAGAACGGAGCTCCGCATGGCTCGCCTCCTGGCACCAACCAGCTTGCGAACATTCCAAGCACCCAAGGTGATGCTCTGTCGATCTCAACATTCGAAGGATCCAACGGCAACATTTCTTCCCCCGGCAGTTCTAAAGGCAAGACGAAAGCTCCACTCTTCCTTTTAATGAATGGCGGCAACTCGGACAGATTCTCGACAGTCCAGAAAAAAAGAGGCGCAGACGCAGCGAGATCGACTTCACTGCTCTGCTTACGAAGCAGCGATCGCGGCCTTTCGATGGCGTCGCGACTGTGAACTACTTCGAAGCACTCCAGTCTATGGAAGTCGATCTTGTAGTCAAAAATGCCATCGCGAACAAGAAGCACGGCGTGCGTAAGCAGGTCGTGCCAACCAATGTGAAGCGTCCCGAGGCGGTGAAGACTGCAGCGGAGTCGGCGTTCTTCGTCGAGAAGCACCACACAAAGATTAAAAAGGCAGCTAAGGCATCGTCAATACTTGATGTGACCGAGTCGATGATCAACGATGAGAACACAGCACTGCTCAACATTCTCCCGGACCGTCTCGCAGAAGCTGACGCAAAGGTTCTTGGTATGGAGAAGCTCATCGAGAACGCGACGAACCCCGACCACATTGTGAAGTCGGCCGCTGCCTGCCCACTCGCGTTCAACAGCGCGCTGTCACTCGCGATGGATGGTGAGGGTAGACCAATCGAGGAGCTTGCGCAGCTTCGCGCAATAAACCGCGTGCTATGCGCGACGTACCCCGACGAAGACACAACATTCGTGACGAAGTGGAAGCGCGTCATGAGGATGTCGATACTTCCGAAACGTCAAGACATTTTCGAGGAGTGTGCCAAGTGGTGGACCCACACAGACGCGATCACAGAGCTGTCTCACGCATCCAAGGCGCTTGGCATGTTCGACCTCGCGCTCATGTCGATCGCGCCGACTTTGTTTAAGAAAAATCATTGGGTCCAGTATTTCACAGATCAGCCTGTTGAGTGTATTCCGGCGCACCACATGCGTTTCCTCCACCCCAACACGCTGCTGCGACTGCTGCGGTCGGACCTCGGCTCACACTGCATGCAGCAGTGGCGTGAAGTACAGTGGCAGGGTCACTTGCTCGACGATCTGGAAGCGCTGCGCCAGCTTGATGGCTACTATCCGGTCGACTCGTCGGTACTGAAAATCTGCGTGGATGCTGATGGCCTCGCAATGACAGTAGCGAGCAGCTTGTCCACCCGTTCCTAAAGCTCCCTCTGCTGCACAGCACGCCTGGAATCCCGTCTCTCTGATGACCGTAAACACCAATGGCATCAAGAAGAACGGCCACCTCTTCATTGACAACCTCCTCTCCAAGCATTCGGTGTCGTGCGTCCAAGAAATCAAATTCGGCGACGCACAACACCTCTCAACCTTCAATTTCCACCTCGACTCGAGCTTCACGCACAAGATCTTCGTCAACGATCCAAACGCGTTGCGGGATCGACCCACGCGCGGTCGATGAAGCGGAGTATTGACGCTGTTGCGCTCCGACTTCCCAAGCTTCGACACGGCTGCTGAAATACCGCGCCTTTCAGTGACAGGCAGGTACCTCGTCGTGAAAGTGACGGTCGAGTCTGTTCTCGTCAACATCCACAACGTATACGCGCCAGTTGATCGCCAAGAGAAGCAGCAATTCTTCATGAGTCTGTCGACCGATGAGTTTGAGGATGACGCGACGCACTTCGTACTCGGAGACCTGAACACGCCGCTCGATCCGCGTCTAGACTGCTCAACACCCGACCTGCGCTACGACTCAAGTCGCTCCAGCTGTCTGGAGTGGCTCGCGAAGCTTGGAGACGTCGACGCTTTGCGGATCCACAACGACACTAAGCACGTATTCACCGGTCCGCTTCCACGGAAGAACCGGCTGGACTACATTTTGATGTCGGAACGGTTTTGTGACTGCTTCTACGACAAGTTCAAGCACTTCTTGCCCAAACACGCCAGCGACCACCTTGCGCACAACATCTCGCTTCGCTCCGGCACGCAGCTTCACGGTCGCGGATACTGGAGGTTTCCACGGTATCTGCTAGATTTCCCACAGGTCATTTTGGCGATCGAGAAGGAAGCCGAGATGGAACGTGATCACCTGCGCACAGTGAAACCCGGGAAAGTTCTGGGAGCAGTGGAAAACGAGCATCAAGAAGCAGCTACAAGGCATACAGAAGAAGCTTCGACAGCAGGACTCACAAGCCATCGAGGACTCCCGCGTCGCGCTGGACCAAGCTGCCGCGAGTTTCCGCGTGTCACCGAGTGAAAACGATCGCGAGCTCTTTGACGAAGCCATGAGTAACTATAAGGAGACGGTGACGCGGACGAGCCAGTACAACCACGATACTGCATTCGACTTCCAAGCCGCCAACTCCGAGAAGTCCACCATGCACTTCTTCCATCCACTGGACACGAGCTTGCGACGAGTCTCGATTGAGGAAGTTGTGACACCGAGTGGAGGTGTCTCGAACCCTTACGAGATCTCGCTCCGTTTCCTGGAGCACTGGGGGTCTGAGATGGGAAACCTTGACAGTCCGACAGGAAGAGTTCCTCCACCCGACGATGCCATGCAGCGCAAGCTCTCGACTCAGTCTCGTTCTTCGTCTCGGACTCTGACCGCGAAATGCTTGACGCTGAGTTAACAGCAGCAGACCTCGCAGGTGCGATCAAGCACATGAAGGCGACGTCATCGCCCGGAATGGATGGCTTGACCGCTGGTTTCTACCAAGTGGCGCCAGATGCGTTCGGCGAGTGCTTGGCGATTGTGTTCTCAGACCGACTCCGACGTGGCGAGCTCATGACGTCTCAGCGCAACTTGGCAGTCGTGCTACTACACAAGAAGGGCTCACGCGCCGAGCCTGGCAACTACCGGCCGATCGCGCTCATACCAGTCGATGTGAAGGTGCTGTCAAAAGCGCTGACGTATCGGTTGCAGGGCGTGATCCCCGACTTGATTCATCCGGACCAAAAGGGGTTCGTCAAAGGCCGCTCGATATATCTCCAAGTGCGCTTCCTCTTCGATCTGCAAGATCTTGTCACAAGCCGCGACGAAGAGGCATACGCGCTGTTCTTAGACTTCCAGAAGGCCTTCGACCGTGTCAACTGGGACTACATGTTCCGGCTGCTTGAGTGCATGGGCTTCGGACAGGGCTTCATTAAGTGGATCCAGCTTTTGTACACAAATCCCCAAGCGCACTTGCTGGTCAACGGCAACGTCCAACCAGCATTGCATCCGACGCGCGGCGTGAGGCAAGGCGATCCGCTCTCGGCGCTGCTCTTCGTGCTCACGATCAAGCCGCTCGGAAAAATGCTGCACGCGCATGAAGAGCACGGTGTGTGTCTGGATGAAGATCACACGGTGACGAGCATATTCTTAGCGGATGACTCGACGCTTCTCGCCAGATCACTCGTGAATTTTTAGGAGCAGCTTGTGACCGTGGACGAGTATTGCCAAGGCTCTGGAGCAAAACTCAACTTGTCCAAGTCTGTGCTGCTGACGCTAAACCGAAATGCCGAATGTCCTGCACTGCCTGGCGTTCATAAGCTCGCGCCCATGGACACGGTCATATACTTGGGCATCCCATTTGGACAAGCGCCTCTGGACAACATGACCATCGAATTCCTGGATCAGCGCTTCTACGACGGCTTCAAGACTTGGTACCGGCGCGCGCGCACACTTCGTGGTCGACTCCTAGTAGCACAGACGATGGTGCTCTCGCGCCTTTGGCACTACACACAGCATGTAGCAATTCCACAGACAGTTGTGCGACGCTGGCAGTCGATGCTCAACCGCTTCGTCTTATGCCGCAAGCACGACCGCGATGCAAAGCATGTACAGCTCATCCCGAGTGAGTTCTTGCACCAGCGGCGCAGTGACGGTGGATTGGGAATTCCAAGACTCGACGCGCAACTTAGGTGTCAGCGTCTCGCACTACTGCTGCAGTTCATGCACGCGGCGAGTGCGACCCATGTGAGGAACTGGGCAACTGCGAGCGTTGAGTTACTGACATCCGTGATGCCTTGCTACGGCAGATGCACCGCGCTGGATTTCCTCACTATCTCTCCGCTTCGACACGACAAGCTCATCGGATGGAGTCAAGTGTCAATATGGTGGAGAGCAACGTGGACGTGGTGGTACAAGTCGCGCTGGGAGATTACGTGGCGCGGCCTGCATCCGAACGATCGCGCAATGTATGGTCTAAATCAGCCGATCTGGTTCCATGCAGATGCAGAGCTGCACTATGAGAAGGCCATGCGGACAGCAACAACAGAAGCACATCGACGATGTCTCGGCATGATTCCCGAGCCACAGCGCAGCTTTCGTCTGCATGTCTCGCGTGTGTTTAATCTGCGGTCGCTTGCCGACTTCCGACTCGAGGGTGAGGCGTGGCCGACCTGTGAAGACTTCGTCCAACGCCACATCGACTTCACATTTGTACCGATTCTGCCGGGTGTACAAGCAAAGTGGCTACGTGCACTGTATGGCGAGGCAACGCAGATTGTGGATCGACTTGGTGCACTGCAGCTGGTGCAAAACTCGTCAAACACCAGCTCGCAGCGTCTACTCCCGCACTTGGGATGCACGAGTGGCACGAGGAAGTGCTTGATCCCGGCGATCCCGAGATCGGCGCTTCTGCAAGTCATCTGAACACCCAAGCTGCCGAGCAAGCCACATCCGATGACCATCTTCTCTCAGCGTGTCAACGAACACCGAATCAAGGCATTCGTCAAACACGGCAGGAGACTGAGTAAGATCTTGCTGCCGGTCTTCGACGACTTGCAGTTTCGACTCGCGTTCCGGCTGCTTCCCGTGCGCTCACGCTTTTGGTTCCTGGAACCATCACGTCCGGGCATCCGCATCTGTGTGCGCGACAGCTGCGAAGCAATCGAGACGGAACAACACCTGTTCTTCGACTGCATGCCCGCATCGCAGTTGTGGCGGCAGTCTTGATACTCGTCTCGCCTTTCTTCGTCTCTCGCTCTGGCTGGCTTGACATCGCTCTCGGGAACAAGCTGCGCGTCCGCGAAGACTGGGACGAGTGCGCTGACGTGGTGCACGACGTGTGGCACGTTCTCCGAGCTGCGACGCTACACACGATTTGGACGGATCGCAACAGGTGTCTGTTTGACGGAAGACAGCCGACACCAGTAGCTCCGGCGCTCGCGGTGATCTTCTCGACGTTCTGTGCGCACGTTCGGTTCTTCCAACGGCGGTTGTACGATCGGGAAGAGAGTCGCGGGCTACAACGAGTGATCGAAGCGATGAAGACTCATTCGGCATTCGGTGACTTTGCAGACCGGCAACCGAACATCACCAGTGTTAAGTCAAGTTTATGACCGAAGTCCTCCGATCGAGAATATCGAGTCGACATTATGCTGTTTCAGAGTTATTAATTTCCGCCACAGACCGCCACATGTCCAAACGTCTCATTTCCGAATTTTCCCGCACCTGCACAAGCGAACCAAGATGTCCCCTCAGCACCTCCACGCCTTCGGCCCCGTCGACTTTACCCAAGCCGCCTTAACCGGTTCGAAACCTGACTTCCCTCTGCGGACTGTATTGTCTCCGGCTGCACCCGAAAGGGGGACGGGGGTATGAGCCCAGAGGAAAACCAGGCAGAGAACTCGGATAAGAGCGGTGAGGGTAGGGTTGAGAAACCGATGGATGAGGAGGGGCTGATC